>OLKM01002903.1:25000-30000 GCA_900291075.1 Melanogrammus aeglefinus | reverse complement strand
TCTACTCTTCAACCTGAATCAGCTCTTTGAGGCTCGCTGGCCCTGACATAAACAATGTGGTTCTTTCACAGCTCCTGCCCACCTCCTCAGAGAGGTGGGTTAACGCAGCAACAACAACCCCTGCAGTGTCCGTGGTGAGAGAGAGAGAGAGAGAGAGGGGAATAGGTCTACTCTTCAACCTGAATCAGCTCTTTGAGGCTCGCTGGCCCTGACATAAACAATGTGGTTCTTTCACAGCTCCTGCCCACCTCCTCAGAGAGGTGGGTTAACGCAGCAACAACAACCCCTGCAGTGTCCGTGTGTATACCTTCTCCTTATTTCCTTCCCCCGTTACTCCTCTTTTTGTCATCATTTATTTATCCAAGCCCCCCGTTGGCCCGTTCGTAAAGTTACACTTATATGGAGGAGGGAGTTCAGGAGAGGTCTGTACTTCTGCCTCCAATGCATTGTCCCTTTCGTATCCCCTTTATACAAAAAGAAGAACTTTCCAGATGCACTAAACAGAGAAATAAAAAATATTTTTGGTGCACCATAATTCTAACGGCTTGATCGTCAAAATCGGTATGTTGCCGAAAAAACAACAACCTTTTATAGTGTTGTTCTCAATTCAAAAGTACAGAGGTATTATGGTGAAACCCCCTTGCTTTAAGAACGCACACACACACACACACACACACACACACACACACACACACACACACACACACACACACACACACACACACACACACACACACACACACACACACACACACACACACACACACACACACACACACACACACACACACACACACACACACACACACAGTCTGTATGCCATTATTTTAATTCCATGACGTCTGAGCTGTTCATTCTAGTCACACACACAAACACGCACACACACACACACACACACACACAGTCTGTATGCCATTATTTTAATTCCATGACGTCTGAGCTGTTCATTCTAGTCCTGATGTTCATGGCAGCAGACGTTTGAACATTTTAAGAATATTGTTTCCATATTAACGATGCATTACAGAACATTGTTTCCGTGCCTGTGACCGGGGGGACGTCAACCCAGATGTACAAGCTGGTTAAGAGCGAGGAGCCCGGCACCGGCGTGTGAACAGAACCGTGTGAGCTGTGTCGAAGGATGGCTCTGGGAGCACACTGCCGCCCATTCAGAAAAAACACGAGTTAACAGGGCTAACAGTAAACGCAAGAGTCACGCTGCTGTGTGTGTGAGGCTCACTGTATTAGACATGCTCACTGGCAGACATACAGGAAATAACAATCCGTTTGAGTCGATTATATCCCGACTTTTGGATGTTCGCGTTCACGAAACGACGCTAATAAACCATACGTTATGATGTAACGTAGTTTATGAAATTATGTCATAAACTGTACATATGGGGTCACTCGAGTCATAACGGCATTTGGTGAAAAGCGTCGCCCTTCGTTTACAGCCGTTAGCTAGATTGAATAGTTTGTTTGGTAATAGCCATTCAACTTGAAGTTATATTTTATTCTAGCAAGCAAAGATAATTGCAGACTACTGAACGTGCGGCTATAATTCGTATCCAATTCTGCGTCTGTTCCATTACCCAACAAATAGCATGGTCACTTTATTATATACAGGCCTGCACATACACATATAGTTAGATGTTCATGTTACATCATTTGTTTTTATTATAAGTTGGATGTGGACATGGAACTCGTTCAAAGAAAATATGAAAGAATACGCTGAATAATTATTTGAGAGGTATATGTTAAGAGCGTGCTCATTACAATATTTTTGTCTTGTGCGAGCGTAGGACCGCATAGAAATACCACGTTTTGAGTTAACCACAGCCACATGCAATGGATGAGCAGCCATGACATAGCCCAGGGCCATTGCTAATACAACCACAACTTTGGTTATTTTCTTAACTACATCTTCACGATAGACAAGGAACGCGACCGGGGGAAGTGGCTTGGCTTAAGCACTTCTCCGCTCTTTGATGCATCCTGCCTCTTTAAAAAAGAAATTGGCACCAGATACTCTGCTCATTGTCCCCCGACGCTCGAAAACATGAAACATTTCTTCCCTCTCTGAGACCCCGTCTTCAAACATGGCTGGCGTCACCGCATCTGCAATTAGGCAGTCCCTGTAAACCACGTCCATTTCTAGAAGCTTCCGCCCTGAGATGGACACCAAAACACTCAGCATGGGAGCTGAAGGAGACTTCTGTCATCCGACATCAATGGAGGCTTTGGTTTATACGAGGACGATAAAACATGCCTTGCTCATGGACCAAAGGGGATCTGTGAAGTCACTCCTCCCATGTTTATTCCTTTCTTCCCTGTTTCTCTTAATGTTATTTGAAAGAATGTAAAAAAAACGGACACATGACGTCCAGATGTCCAGATTGTTTGCGACAGACGTTTCGTAACGTTCACTTTCATTTCGACCTCATCTCTCTTTCTATTTTTTTTTCCCAATCTTCTCTTTACATTGGCCTGGCTCTGCCGGAGTTGTTCAAACGCATTAGGGCCTGTGTCAGATCACTGCCGTCCCCACGGCGACTGCCTCCACTCCGAGAGGGTTGACAAACGTTCGGGACGTTCAAGCTTAACACAATTATCCGGGAGTTCAGGTCCGAGGCCCCGGGGCGTTCCGCATGGTTCAGTGACCTTTTGCAGCTCAGTATTTTTTCACTTGAGGTTTTCTTAACATCTCAATCACGTCCCAAGCATGCGCAAGGGAAAAACCAACCCTAAAGCACCAACGTCTATGTGTGTGTGTGTGTGCAAAGAAAAAAAAAAGGTACATTCTCAAAGTGATCTATTTTCTTTTCCCGTGTCCACGTAGGACCTAAAGTATCGGTTAGAGGGACATTAACTCTTGTCTCTACCTCTCTGCCCCGTTTCAAACTAAACACACGCTAACTGACAGAGCATGCAATTTCCTGTAGATGAATAGCAGTCCTGTGTGATGAGGGGAGCTAAATGCATCCAGTCATGCTCCCCCAGGAGCCCCGCACTGTGTTTAGGTGACTGCCGGGGGAGCGATGAGGATGTGGTCCTGGTGCTGGTGGTGATTGGGCTGGTTGGGGGGGGGGGGGAGGGGTTGCCTTGGGTTCCTGCTGACTGCTCCTTGGTCGCTGCTGCCACGTGGCCAAGGGCACCAGAGACTGTTGTTTTTGTTTGTTGGTTTTGTTTGCGTTGTTTTGTTGTTTTTCCTGGCTTGTGGGCTTTTTTTTCTGTCCCGGTCAACTGGTGAACCTTGAAACCAAACCGCTGAGCTATACTCTGGACTCTAGATCTGTGTGTGTGTGTGTGTGTGTGTGTGTGTGTGTGTGTGTGCGTGTTTGTTTTTAAAATGTTGAGACTATCTATCTATCTATCTATCTATCTATCTATCTATCTATCTATCTATCTATCTATCTATCTATCTATCTATCTATCTATCCATCTATCCATCCATCCATCCATCCATCCATCCATCCATCCATCCATCCATCCATCCATCCATCCATCCATCCATCCATCATCCATCCATCCATCCATCCATCCATCCATCCATCATCCATTCCATCCATCCATCCATCCATCCATCCATCCAGCCATCCATCCATCCATCCATCCATCCATCCATCCATCCATCCATCCATCCATCCATCCATCCATCCATCCATCCATCCATCCATCCATCCATCCATCCATCCATCCATCCATCCATCCATCCATCCATCCATCCATCCATCCATCCATCCATCCATCCATCCATCCATCCATCCATCCATCCATCCATCCATCCATCCATCCATCCATCCATCTATCTGTCTCTCTAATAAAATGTTCAGACTCTCAATCTATTCATCTATCAATCAGATATCTCTTATTTTTGTTACAAAACAAAATAACAGCTCTGACGATCAGAACGCGGTTTAGATGTATTTTGAAAAATTTGAAATCTCTATATACCTAGAAAATGGGCCCATTGCTCAATGGTTGAGCGGATTGGTGGAAATAGACAATTGTAATCAAAGGTTTAACTACACAAACACATTTCAATCCTTCATTTTCTGCGAAAAATGAGACTGACACAAATCATCCGGGGCGTGTGATGAATCGACGGTGCTCTTTGAACCAATTTAAACGTAAGATGATTGTGTCTTGATAGAGAACCCTGGAATGACGCAGAGAGGGTGATACACATTTAGCCTCTGAGTGGTTCCTGACTGACTAGCTGTCTGACTCATCACGTCCACAGCAAGGACCCCAGAGTCTCAGGTCGATCGCACAAACATGAGCCCTTTAAGACGCGTGTCTTTTGCCAGCAGATCTGAAATCCTACCACAGCCTTGGTGAGGATCAGAATCTGGTGTTTTATGAAGTGGACTGCTAATAGATGTGTGAGTATGCTACATGGAACATACTCCAGGCCGGAAGATATGGGTTCTGTGCCATAGCCCTCACATACGCTGTTTATGGGGGTTAGAAAACCTCAGCGCCTATAGATGTCAATGCAATTTGACCTGTGTTTGTAGGGGCGTGATTCTTTCCCCCAAATGGGGGCGCAGCCTTTTTGGTTGATGACCAGATGCCGGTCCGGTCTGTTTGTTTGCGATTGGTTGAACTTCTATCTTGAACATCATGGAAGCTACATCTCAGGTATCTCATGTTGTGTTTTTTCTCCAAAACAAGATGGTACGTCTCAAAGGTTTTATTCAGGTTTCATCCTGAAATATCAAACTTTCAACTGCATTGGAGAGAGATACGTGAATAGTTGGTGTGGCTAGCCATGTAGCTCCCCCTTAGCAATTGCTCACCCATCTCCTTCCTTTCCATCGTCTCTTCCAACCTTAATACTGCTACACATTGCAGGTTAATGCTGTGGGCATTAACCTGCAGCCAACAAAAACATCTAATGCTTATTCAACATGTGTGAATATTTCTGGTAAACTACTGAACAGCAACGATGAAGGAGGGAGGGACGCGTGTGTGTGTGTGGTGTGGTGTGTGTGGTGCGT
>OLKM01002903.1:0-17500 GCA_900291075.1 Melanogrammus aeglefinus | reverse complement strand
TGCTACTGGTTACACAGACACGTGTCGTATCATCCATGTATGTCTATGTGTGTGGCGTTTGTGTGTGTGTGCAAATTGTGCAAACGTGTCTGTGTATGTGTGCATGTGCCAGCACAAGTTAACCCCGCTCTCGATTGGCAACCGTTACCAGGTCGTGCGGCTGCGAGCACAGCTTTCGTGAGCTGTTGCCGTTAATTTTTTATACACGGGGCGTACGCCCGTTGTCTTAACCTCGACTTGACCTCGCCTTCGTCAGTCTCTCTGGGTTTCCTGGCTTCTCCGCCGCACTTTCCCGCCACACTTTGACTTGCACACACACACACACACACACACACACACACACACACACACACACACACACACACACACAACACACACACACACACACACACACACACACACACACACACTCCTGCACACACACACACACACACACACACACACACACTCCTGCACACACACACACACACACACACACACACACACACACACACACACACACACACACACACACACACACACACACACACACACACACACACACACACACACACACCACACACACACACACACACACACACACACACACACACACACACACACACACACACACACACACACACACACACTTGCACACAGACACACACGTGCACACACACACAAGCATCTTTGTCATGGGTGCAGTCTTGGGAACGGGAAGGCTGTTAAAACATCATGACCGCATGCCCCCATCGTCTTTGGCTGTGCACCGTACTGTGGTTCAAGGTGTGTGGCTGAGAAGGGCTGGAATTGTACTCGCTATACTTCAAATATACGTGTGTGCATGTAGTTATACCGGGCAGGGAAAGAACAACGGAAAGAAAGAGGACGTTGTGTGGGCAGATTTTTTAATTATCTCCTATAAAAAGGGATCGGGGGGGTCGGGGAGTAAGTAAACACACCGCATGGTGCCATCTTTTCTGCTATGTGCATATCTTAGAATGACAGATAATGACAAGGGACGGAATGGGGTACGCAGTGGCTGTCGCTAATGTAGTGGGGGGTTTAAAAGGGTGTGTGTGTGTGTGTGTGTGTATATGTGCATTAGTCTCTATGTGTGTGTGTGTGTGTGTGTGTGTTGTCGTGCGCGTATGCGTGCTCTTCTAAACAGAGTAGCACATGTCAATGTTTGGCCTCTGGTTCCTTATTCTCCGTTCCAGGGGACCAGGCTCCCGTCGTAGTGGATCAGAGTGGAGGGCTAGGGAGACGGGGTGTGTGTGTGTGTGTGTGGGGTGGGGGGGGGGGGGGGGGGCATGGAGACGGAAGACTGAAGAGATTGCATTTGACATTCAGCACCACCACCCTCCTCCTCCTCCTGCTCCACCCGCTGCTCTGCCCCCTGCCCTAGTCATCCATTTAACCCTGCCACTGAGGCTGATGTAATATTAATGTCCTTAAACGCAGATGAGGTGTAAGAGTGTCTGAGAGACCCCTGCAGGGAGGGGAGCTGCTGCATGGAGACACAGCCGGGTTACGCGCACACACACACACGCACGCACGCACAAACGCACGCGCACGTAGACACGTGCACCCGTGCACAAATGGACACACACATGCCAATGCATGCGGATGCAACACACGCGCGCTGAAAAGGCTCTCTCACACGCACATGTGCACAAAAGCATTCACACAGTAGTCAATGCACATGCGCACATATTTGAACATTTTCAGACAGGAAGACGCCCGCGTAAACACACGCACATTACAGTATCTCATCTCTATGCCATGTGTAGAGTATCAGATTCATTAAGGCCAATACATCCATCAACATACTTTTGTGCACTATAAAACATGTGAGTTATAGCATTTCATAACAGGGAACATTTGTAGAATTTGTATCATACTTGAAAAGCAAAAGTGCATGTCTTTCCTTCTTGTTCAGTCTCAGCACTTCCACATCTATGTTCAACACCTACATCGGCATTGTGTGCGGCGGGTAAAAAATAACATTAACAATAGAGTAGCCTACCAAACATGCAGCGAATAATTCAAGAGCCTTGGAGCAGTACCGGGGATTTAACTTTTGTTTAACGACAGCAATGCCTGTAACCGACTACGGCCTGTTTATTCATGGCCATGTTTAACCCACTTACCCACACTCACACACTCATGCATACTGAATCCCCATATCGTAAATACTGTAGAATTTCGCCGTACAGTTGTATGTCCCCATATATATATATATGATCCATTGAATTAGATGTTTCCATACATCAACTCCCGACACATGCAGGCCCCTATATGCATCAAGGCATCCGCACCCATGGGTGGCTTAGCGTGCGAGTACGACGACGTATAGATGGACCCCCTCTTAATAATAGATGATCCGTTCAGCGGCGTGTCTGCCGGAGTGTGTTTCAGCAGCCCCCCGCTCTGTGAAACTGCATCAGGGCTTAGAGGAGAGACTTTTGAGGATCCAGGTGTGTTTATGGTTGAAATCCTAAACTCCTTTGAACTCTGTCAGCATCCCCCCCCCCCCCCCCCACCACACCACCACACACACACACTCCCCTGATCCCGGAGGAAGGAGGCGTCTGTGGGGGGGGGGGGGGGGGGGGAGGAGGAGGAGGAGGAGGCAGGTGAGAGGTGAGAGGTCACGCTAAGAAAATCGATTTAGCCCCCGCGTTGCCTACATAATGAACGCGGCACCGTGCCGGAGATAGTTGTGCTGTAATAGAGAGACAGAGGGAGAGAGAGTACACAGAGATAGGGAGGGAGAGGGAGAGAATAGACAAAGGCAGAGAGAGAGACAGTATAAAGAGAGATAAAGGGGGAGAGAGTATAGAGAGGACAACGAGAGAGAGAGAGAGAGAGACAAAGTGAGAGATAGTATACAGAGATAGCGGGAGAGAGAGAGGGAAAGAATGGGGGGAGAAAGACAGAGAGAGACAGTATACAGAGAGATAGAGGGGAAGAGATTATAGAGTCAAAGAGAGAGAGAGTATAGAGAGACAAAGGGAGAGAGTAAAAAAGGAGAAAAATGGAGATAGAGAGTATATGAAGTGACGCGGAGAGTGAAAGTGAGTGTGAGAGAAAGAGAGAGTAAGAGTAAGAGAGGGGAAGAGAGGGAGAGAGAGAGAGAGAGAGAGAGAGAGAGAGAGAGAGAGAGAGAGAGAGAGAGAGAGAGAGAGAGAGAGAGAGAGAGAGAGAGAGAGAGAGAGAGAGGAGAGAGAGAGAGAGAGAGAGAGAGAGAGAGAGAGAGAGAGAGAGAGAGAGAGAGAGACATAGCACGGCACAGTGAGTGAAGGGTGCAGTTGCGTGACCTGGGGCTTGTTGTAGAAGTGAAACACTGGGCCGCGGTGTTTCACTGATTACATGACCTCCTGGAAAAACAGCGACCTTACAGACCACACAGCCTGCCCTCTTGACCCCCCCCGCACCGCACGCTGCTTTCACCGCTCCAACTTCAAAACCAGAAGTGCCGGCTGGTTAAGGGAGTACTAGATACATAAACCATGGCGGCCGGGACACAACCCCTCCCTGGCCTTTGTAAAGCCTGACCGTGACCCTGCGCTTGTTACCAATCCATTACCGGCTCAGTCATACAGCTCAAGTGTTTGGAGTCGCGAATTTCCCTGTCTGAGGCGTTATTTTTTTATACCACCTAAAATCGCTAAACTTTGGAGAAAGTGGCCAAGGTAAGCTAGATTTAAGAAGTATTCAACTGAAAAAAATCAGTTGAATACAGATTTTTTTCAGTATTCAAAAAAACAACACACGGACCACACAACCTGCCCTCTGACCCCTCCCTAAAGGCCTCCGGTCTGGTCTGTCTGCCTGGTCCGGTAAGTTGGGGGAGTGGCTTGGATTTACGCGTCTCATAGGTAGACGGACAGACAGGTAGACAGACAGACAGGCAGATAGACAGACCAAGCACTTCACTTTGGGCTGAATGTTTTGACAGGCTTATTACAGGCCAGTTTCAGCCAGCGATCCATAGTCATTCCTTCTTTTTTGTCAGTGTTTGATTTATTGATTGCTGTCGGGAATTTCAACAAATATGACCAAAAAATGCCTCTAAAATAAATTGCCTGCCCTCGCTTTAACCAAGTAGTACCTTGGGGGATCTCTAGGCTGTCACCACTTCCCCTGCCCTTTTTTCCCTGTTAAGGCTGATGTAGACAAAAAAGAGCATTCTGGGGCCACCGGTGAGTCTAAAAGGTTTGAACTCTCAGGCAGTGTGCATGTGTGTGTGTGTATGTGTGGTGCGTGTGTGTGTGCTTGTGTGTGCGTGTGTGTGTGTGTGTGTGTGTGTGTGTGTGTGTGTGTGTGTGTGTGTGTGTGTGTGTGTGTGTGTGTGTGTGTGTGTGTGTGTGCGTGTGTGTGTGCGTGTGTGTGTGTGGTGTGTGTGTGTGTGTGTGTGTGTGTGTGTGTGTGTGTGTGTGTGTGTGTGTGTGTGTGTGTGTGTGTGTGTGTGTGTGTGTGCTTGTGGTTGGGTGTGTTTTGCCAAACTGGGACAGTGTAAAGGAACTCTTTGTCTTATTCTTCCACCGTAAGTCATGTAATGTGAGGGTTGTAATGTAGATGACATCAGCATGGCTTTAGCACTGCTTCCAACCCATCCCCACACACACAGTGCTCTCTGAGGCTGTGGAGTATTCATTGCAATCCATTTTTAAAACCCCCCTTTTTAGTGAGGGCTCAAAGGGGGTTGTTCTGTGTTGAGGAATTGCCCTACGGTTGACCTCAGCGTTTTTCTTTAACTTTTTCACATTTACACTCACACACACACACACACACACGCTTCAGTGACAATTACCTTCACATCGAAACACACTTCCAACTTTCACACGTACTCACAGGCACGCATGCATACACACAGACCCTCGCGCACAAACGCCACACCTCAAAATGTTCCATTATCACCTGACTGTGTGTGTGTGTGTGTACATGCGTGTGCATGTGGATGTGTGTGTGTGTGTGTGTGTGTGTTGTGTGTGTGTGTGTGTGTGTGTGTGTGTGTGTGTGTGTCTCTACATGTGTGTGTGTGTGTGTGTGTGTGTGTGTGTGTGTGTGTGTGTGTGTGTGTGTGTGTGTGTGTGTGTGTGTGTGTGTGTGTGTGTGTGTGTGTGTGTGTGTGTGTGTGTGTGTGTGTGTGTGCTTGCAATGATGGGCCTAATATTGACTTTTAATATTTGATGTTCTGAATGGGCTTCATGTGTGCTTTTCATCAAGGAGAGAGAGAGAGAGAAAGGAATAAAGGAATCTTTATTTCCCTCTCTCTCTCCCTGCTGCGATGTCCCTCCCTTCCTCCCTCTCTCCTCTCTGTCTCCCTCCATCTCCCTTCCTCTCCCGCACTGCCTTTAAACCGTCTGGAGAATCCTGATGGCTTAAAAAAAATGGATGGCAGCGCCATAATCTACTTACAACATTGATTCTTTTCCTGTATTCGATTGTGTTTCTCTCATACTACGCTGGAACTCGACACCGGCCTATATCTCTTTATCCTCCCTTGGAGCGTGGTGCGTTCCCCTCTGTGTTTCATCAACAAGCAGTACTTTTATTCTTTCATTAAAGAGGTGTTATACTCCGTTGACTGCTGGCAACATGGTGCCGGATGCCCGCTCTGAGGCTATGTTTTGCACTTTATGCGTTTTATTTTTCTGTGTTTAAGGCTTTGTTTGGCACTTTTGTTTTTTGAATCCGAAGCTCCATATTCAATGCTCCGCTGGATAAAAACCGGATCGGAATCCCGCAAGACGGTATTTGATGTCGATGTGTCTGTTACAGTCGAAGAAAACCTCAGTGTGTGTGTGTGTGTGTGTGTGTGTGTGTGTGTGTGTGTGTGTGTGTGTGTGTGTGTGTGTGTGTGTGTGTGTGTGTGTGTGTGTGTGTGTGTGTGTGTGTGTGTGTGTGTGTGTGTGTGTGTGTGTGTGTGTGTGTTGTGTGTGTGTGTGTGTGTGTGTGTGTGTGTGTGATTGTGTGTGCTGTGGCCCAAAATAATTGGTGGAGGCGTCTCAGCAGGGGAAGGTAAACTGACAGGGAAGCCAGGGGTGGAAGAAGACCCCCTGCTGGCTGCCCCCCCTCCCCAACCCCTCCTAAACTAAAGCACGGGGGTGGAGGTGGAGGTGGAGGTGGTGTGGGAGTGTGTGTGTGCGTGGGGGGCACACCCCCGTCTCGGCAATACGCTCCGGAGCGCAACCTCGAGTACTCTGATTAGAGGAAAGCGGGCAAAAAGAAATTGACAGATCCCCCCACCCCTCCAAAAATTTTGGCAAAATCCTGGAGTGTGTGTGTGTGTGTGTGTGTCTGTGTGTGTGTGTGTGTGTGTGTGTGTGTGTGTGTGTGTGTGTGTGTGTGTGTGTGTGTGTGTGTGTGTGTGTGTGTGTGTGTGTGCGTGGTGTGTGTGTGTGTGCGTGTGTGTGTGTGTGTGTGTGTCTGTGTGTGTGTGTGTGTGTGAGTGGTGCGTGTGTGTGTGTGTGGCGTGTGCGTGTGCGTGTGCGTGTGTGTGTGTGTGTGTGTTTCATGGCCAATCCCCCCCCCCCTCCAAACCTTCCTCCCCCTGTCCCCTCCGCTCGCATGAATCTTTTATGTGACAGTGGTGAGGGTGGGGGGGGGTTGATGTCGGAGTGTGTATGTGTGTGTGTGTGTGTGTGTGTGTGTGTGTGTGTGTGTGTGTGGGGGGTAAATATGAGCTGAGCCGATGTGACGCTGGGTCTGTGTTGCGGGTGAGTGGGGTTGGGGTGGGGTTAACGGGTGGAGTTTTGGGGAGGGCGGGGGGTGCAGACTGAGTGCTGCCTGGTCGGGGCTGTTGAGGTTAAGTGCTCCTGTGTCTGCTACTCCCGGGACGGAGTGTGTGTGTGTGTGTGTGGGGGGGGGACGGGGGAGCAGAGAGGGATGTATTCAAGGAGGATGTTTGCCTGTGTGTGTTTATTTGTGTTTTTTGGGGCATGAGGGTAGGGGTGGAGGAGAGGGGGGGGGGGGGGTGGGGTACGTGGAGAGGAACAGGACTCGGGAGAGAGTCGAATAGTAGTAGTTAAAAAAGAATTTGTATTGAGCCTCGCTGCCAGACTGTGGTGTGTGTGTGTGTACACACACATATACAAACACACATGCACGCTCACACATACACACAGACACACACACGCACGGATGCATGCATCAACGCACATATCCAGAAACGCACACACAAACGCACACACAGACACACATGCAAACGCAAACAGTCGCACACTCCCATGCATGCAGACACACAGGTGGTGCCTCTGAAACAAAGGTCTCTCTAATTTAGACAGCGCTCATGTTTCTCATGTCTTCAAAGATCACTGGGCTCCCCTGTGTGTGTGTGTGTGTGTGTGTGTGTGTGTGTGTGTGTGTGTGTGTGTGTGTGTGTGTGTGTGTGTGTGTGTGTGTGTGTGTGTGTGTGTGTGTGTGTGTGTGTGTGTGTGTGTGTGTGTGTGTGTGTGTGTGTGTGTGTGTGTGTGTGTGTCTGTCTGTCTGTCTGTCTGTCTCTGTGCGTGTGTTTGGATAGACATTAGACTATTTAAATCCAACAGACCTTGTGTATTTCTGTCTCATATTCTCAAAGCGTTGGTTTTGATTTCCAAGCTGCTGTGTTTCTCTCGGGGGGCACGAGGTAAAGCCGTCGGGCCCTAATGTGTTTTTATTTACGCTAGGCTTCTGCTTCATCGTCGGGAGGGATTGAAACAAAGGTAGATAAGGTGAACTTAGGTATATTGGGATGCAACCCAGCTCATGCCATCCATCCGTTGTGTGTCGTGAGAATCAACCACACCCTCCATGAGGTCATACATAACTGACTAGGGAAAGTTCAAGTCAGGAGTCATCATCATTACGGGGACGGTTGACAGACTCCTGCATCTATTTATTATTGTGTTTGTTTGTTTTTCGGGTGGATGGGCAAGAGGGGGGGTTATGTGTTAGTTTGTTGATCCGAATGCAGCGCGTTCTAACGATACACGCTGATCACCCCATCACAGCCATAACGGCCGGTAAAGCCTCCATCACGCTCCATTAACGCCAGCACATCCTCATAATCACATCCATTTTTCAGGGGCTTTATTTAATAAAGCAAAGGCGGCCCTTCTGTGCCTACTTTAGATTTATCTTTGGCTGTTTAAATTATAAAAATATCATAATCACTCACACACACCCACACACACACCAAATAACACTTATCCTTTGTTTCAAATTTGCTATTTGCAGGAAAAGCACCCATGTTAATATTAAATCTGGTCTTAAAGCATCTCCCAGGACCAAGAAACAGACCGGAGGACCAAATATGGATAGAGGGAAGGGGGGGATGGGGGAAACACGATCCCGTAGCATTCTGAGAAACCACAGCCAGTTCATGTGGTGACTATTGATGCTGCCGTGCAGCAGAGAGCCAGGGTTGAAGATGTAAATAACTCATTAAGGATGGAGAGGCAGGCTCATACTGGATGTCAGGATAGCAGGGGGGATCTGAGAGAGGGAGAGAGAGAGAGAGAGAGAGAGAGAGAGAGAGAGAGAGAGAGAGAGAGAGAGAGAGAGAGAGAGAGAGAGAGAGAGAGGAGGAGAGAGAGAGAGAGAGAGAGAGAGAGGGAGAGAGGGGGAGAGGGGGGAGAGAGATGAGATTGGATGATGTTTACACACGGCTGCTCTCGCCATCTCTTCCTCTCTCTTCTCTCTCATCTCCTCTCTTTCTCTCTCTCTCCTTCTCCTCTCCCTCTCCTCTCTCTCTGTCTCTCTCTCTCTCCTCTCTCTCTCTCTCTCCTCTCTCTCTCTCTCTCTCTCTCTCTCTCTCTCTCTCTCCTCTCTCTCTCTCTCTCTCTCTCTTCCTTCTCTCTCTCTCTCTCTCCTCTCCTCTCTCTCTCTCTCTTCTCTCTCTCTCTCTCTCTCTCTCTCTCTCTCTCTCTCTCTCTCTCTCTCTCTCTCTCTCTCTCTCTCTCCTCTCTCTCTCTCTCTCTCTCTCTCTCTCTCTCTCCTCGCCCTCTCTCTCTCTCTCCATGGTCTTATCATTATCTCCTCGTAACCCTCCTCTTTCATCCTCCCATCACCAAGCAGAGTCTTCACTGGCGGATGTGTGGGTGGGGTTAACATTGTGTACCACTATTCCATCACAATACCTGCTCAGCTCTTTTTCTTTTTCGTTCCTGTTCTTTGGTCTGAACTTGCTTTCAACTCTCCCAGCAACGTTCAGACGCTTTATATTATCTTCCTCATCCTTTGTCTTCACCTCGCTCTCTCTAGCTCTCTCTCGCATTCATGATCTCGCTCGCATTCATACTCCCATGCTCTCTCTCTCTCTCTCTCTGGCTTCTTCATAGTGTCTCTCCCTCTGTAGTCGATTTCCCCAAACAAGCTTCATGGCAACCTCATGTATCGAGTTTCAAATCAGCTTTCTATTTCTTCAATGTTTCATCATATTAGTCATTGGGTTGATGGAGTCATCTGTGCTCAACGAGTTACACCTCTCTCCCTTTCCTTCTCTCTCTCTCTCACTCTCTTTTTCTCAACTGAAGAGAGAAAGAAAAACCCTATCAGAGTCTAACAGATTCAGTGGAATTTAGGGATTGATTTCAAAGTGGTTCAGTAAGTTTGGGAACTAACTTTAATATGGATAAAAAAAAAAAAAATCGTTTTGCATGTGGAAAGCGGTAGAAAATAACCGAGGGTGACGGTTCCCCTCGAGTTAAGTTGATGGTTATGTTTATGACAAATAATTCATGTTTTTAGTGCAGGTGCCGTTGTTTTAAACCGCATGGTGTAAGGACCAGTAAGGACAGGCAGAGGGCAGAACACAGCGATGACCACTCCCTCGCCTGCGCCACGCTCGGCCTCTCTGGATATATGGGAAAGCTTGTAAATACTCATGTTTCGCGAGAGAGATGCCCAATTCAGCGTGTGCAACGAGACAATATGAGTTACGTGACGCATTAACGAGAAAGGTGAGGCCGCCAATCCATTTTTACTTCCCCTTCGAATCAATGATTACGGCCTACTCACCACGGGAAACAGTTGCCATCGGTGCGATATTGATCAGGGGCAATAGTTCATGCATCCTAATGAGTGAAGTGATCCATACAGGAGTGCTGTAAAATGTGGATGCGTCCTGTGATTATGTCAATAGTGATCTTTCTGCTCGCGAGGAATAACCGGAAATATTGTCTTTCGGATTCCTTGTCAATTCGCTGTGGGCTCATCTCTTATATCAATTCCCCCTGTTCAAATCTGCTTAGCAACACAACTGGTCATGTGAGAATTAAAGCATGGAACGATGTCCTTATGTTTTAATGAAACAGCATTGTTGTTGTTTGTATGATCTTAGTTAGAGACATGCTTTGAATTGTCTGGTGAACCTCTGCTTTTCATTCACAAGTTCAGTGCTGATGTCTGGGCTTTTTTTTCCCGGGGTTTTCACGTTTTTTTTCCTTTCTGTTTCAGTTGCTCTCCCACACCAGGGATGAATGACCTTAAAGGCACTGAGGCCCTTTTAGCTAAACCACACAAATTAATTAATTTAAACAATGTGGGCTGGAGAGGAAGGAAAAGGCTTTCAGAAAGCCTTTTATAAAACAAGTCATTACCCAGGGACTAGGCGAGGACCGGGGAACCAATCAGGAACCTGGAAAGGAGGTGGAACAGATGTGGGGGGGGGGGGGGGGCACTTTATTGATGGACTGAAATGTGAGTCTTTTGTCATTGTCTGTGTGCGCATGTCTGTATGTGTGCATTTGTGTGTGTTTGTGTGTGTGTGTGTGTGTGTGTGTGTGTGTGTGTGTGTTTCTGTGTGTGTTTGTGTATGTGTGTGTTTATGTACGTGTGGGTGGGGGGGTTGCAGGGGCATAGAGCACACAGTGAATTGCGCCCGAGTGTGAGTATACTTTTTGAAGTATCCTTTACTCAAATGACTTGACCCCTGACCCCCCACACGCTAATCCCTAGCAAAGAGGTCCCAAACTCCAGTTTGAGAGTCAGGGGAAACGTGATTGACAGTAGCACAAAGGAGATAAAGTACCTACTACAGAGAGACTCCATTTTGTCAACATCATCCCCCCTATAAAGGAACCCCTTTAAATCGAAACACTACTATTGTGATGCAGTTTCCTCTCGCTAAACAACCAAACGCTTAGACTTGAAGTCGCACACGCAACATCATTACGCAACACATATGTCACAACGTGCCTTTGCCTCTCTGTTTCTCTGTTAGCGCTAGCCATTCCGTGTGCAGGGCCGTTAACGTCTGTGTAATGTGCGATTGTGGCTCGGCTCTCCTAACGCGGCGGTGCCAGCGCTCATTAGTGCGCTATCGTTGTGTTGTCATAGTGTATACTAACGAGCGCTCTGCTTTTTACACACACTCTTATCTTCTGCAAAAAACACAAACACCCTCACAAACACACACACACACATTAATTAATATTGGTCTTCATGATGATTGGTTCTTTACTCTACTTCTTGTTCTGGTTTTGCTTTTGCTGGCGTTTCTCTGCATTTCTCTCTCGCTCTCTCTCCCTTTTCCCTCTCGCTCTCTCTTCTCTCTCTCTCCCTTTTCCCTCTCGCTCTCTCTTATCTCTCTCTCTCTCTCTCTCTCCCTGCCTGAGTTGTGTTTACCTGTGTGTCTTTGTCTCTGTGTTTCTGCTTGTCTGTGTGTGTTTATGTCTGTGTGTCCTTGTGTCTGCGTGCCGATGTGTCTGTGTTTGCGTCTCTTTGTGTCTGTGCGTCTTTGTGTTTGTGTCTCTTTGTCTCTGTGTGTGTGCGTGACTGTGAGTCTGTGTAACTGTGTGTCTGTGTTGTCTGTGAGCTTGCAGTTCTTCTAATAAAGTTGTAACAGACGGGGTAATGGTGGAGCGAGCAAAGTGGGTCTCAAACGCACCACCAATGGGCCTTGGTGTCTTCAGACAAAGCAAAATATGTGTGTGTGGGTAGCTTTACTGTATGTGTGTGTGTGTGTGTGTGTGTGTGTGTGTGTGCACCTACTAGCATGTGTATGTGGATGTATGTGGGTTGGGTGTTGCAATTAAAAGAAGGGCTATTCTTCACAGAGACGCAGACCTCTCGCCTGGAGGACTGTGGAGAGTTAATCAGGGAGAAAAAAAACAGGTTCACATTGAACCGAGAGAGAGCAGAGCTCCCAGAGAGTTCCTACGGGGATCCAACACAACACAGACACAAACACACACACACAAACGCACACACACACACACACACACACACACACACACACACACGCACACAACACATACACACTAACACACACACACATACACACAAACACACACGCACACATACGTGCATACCTGCACATACACATGCAACGCATGATTCACTCTTGTGAAGTTCGGTGAGAAAATATAGATGTCAGAGATACATATTTATTATATATTATATATATATATACTATTTAAGTATATAGATATATATAGATGTCAGAGATACATATTTATTATTATATATATATATATACAACCCTAAGCATATACATCTATATGTATTCACATGTATATGCAAGTGATGAATCACTAGGTGATTTATTTGGTCCTACCTGAATTCATCTAAAAGTAATTTGTCAATTTATAATATTTGTTTTACATAACTAGTGCGCCAACTTCACCATCCAGCACACCCACACATACTCCTTCATAAATGCAAACAACACACACACACACTCGGATACTCTCTCAGGTAGTCTTCCCTACCTCAGCCTCACAAGACTACCGTGAGGAAATGAATGCAGGGTGCCGGGGGGGGGTGCCGGCGGGGGGGGGGGGGGGGGGGACACACCCATCTCCCTCACTCTCAGCCTGGTGGGTTCCAGATGAACACATGAGTTAAAGCGCTGGCTGGAGCACATTCATCAGCTGAGCCGGGATTGGGCGGTATTGGATTGTGGTGTGTTGTTGTATTGTGTCGACTTGTGTTGTGTTGTGGTGTGTTGTTGTATTGTGTTGACTTGTGTTGCGGTGTATTTTTGTGGTGTGTTGATTTGTGATGTGTTGTGGTGGGATTACGTGGTTGTTGTGTTGTGTGGTTTTGTGTTGTGTTGTGTTGGGTTGTGCTCTGTTCTCCACACGCACACACACACGCGCAAGTCTGCACGCAAATGCATGCACGAATGCAAACAAACACACACACACACACACACACACATGCACACACAGACACACACACACACACACACACACACACACACACGTTGTCCCTCACTTCATATTCCTTATACACATGTGTGTTTGTCTGTGTATACATTCCGATCAACTTACACATCAACAACTAGGCTGCTTGTTTGAGTGTGTCCGTGGTGAATTTAGTTTTGTGATCAATGATACCGCATCTGGCCACTGTGGCTGACCTCTGACCTCTGAGGGTGCTGGTTCTCTGGAGTTTGTTTGGAGTGCCTTGAGAGTGATTGGCCCACGATGTGCAGACAGCCTGTCTGTGTGTGTTTGTATGAGTGTGAGCTGTGTGTGTTTCTTTTGTGTGTGTGTGTGTGTGTGTGTGTGTGTGTGTTGTGTGTGTGTGTGTGTGTGTGTGTGTGTGTGTGTGTGTTGTGTGTGTGTGTGTGTGTGTGTGTATATGTGTATGTGTGTGTGTACATGTGTGTGCATGCGTTTGAGCATGTGTGTGTGTATGTGTTGTGTTTGCGTGCGTAAATGTGTGTGAGAGTGTTTGAACGTACGTGTATGTATGCGTTTGCAGCGGTGAGTTTAAGGTGTGTGTGTGTTTCTATATGTGTTTGTGTGAGTGTGCGGTGTGTGCGTTTGTCTGTGTGTGAGAGTTTGCGGTGTGTGTGTGTGTGTGTAAGGAGGTGTTAACTGGTTGTAGGGTCACAACACTAACATTAGACTGGATGCAGTGGAAATAAGAAGCTAGCTCACCGTTCCCCTGTACGCCAAGTTAGCCACATGGATGCGATTATCACCCATACACCGCGTCCCCTCCGCTAGCCCCCAGCCAGATCACAATCACACTCTCACAGCCAGCCAATCACATCATCCCGGCCACAAGTGTTGCTGAGTGGCAACATTCAACATTATAAACAATCTTATCCTAAAGCAGATCGGGGTGTCGGGGTGAACCCCCCCCAACAACTCCTCCCCCACCTCCCTCTCTCCCACCCACCCTCTCCCTCTTGTCCCTCCTATCAACAACAGCATCCAATCAGACGCTAGAAAAGAAGCAGAGCAGGAAGTGGCACTGATTGACAATTTGGAAGCAACTCATAAGCAGGATGACGGGGGGCTTGTTGATCAGATTCAGATGTGGGGGCTGGTCCAGCTGCTCTGAAGGTATACAGAGCCAGTATTATGGCCACCTTACAAGCCCCCCATTTCTCATTTCCTGTAGTGCCTGCAGTACCTTGTCCTGCTTGGGGGGGGGAGGAGGGGGGGGGTCGTGCGGCCCTGATTTGGCTGCATGAGCGGTAGTCTTTCATTTAGCTTTACCCTCTCCTCCTCCTTCCTCCTCCTCCTCCTCCTCCTCCTCCTCCTCCTCCTCCTCCTCCACCCCCTCTTCTTCCTCCTCCTCCTCCTCCTCTTCCTCCCCCTCCTCTACCTCCTCCTTCTCCCCCTCTACCTCCTCTTCTTCTTCCTCCTCCTCCTCAACCTCCTTCTCTTCCCCCTCTCCTTCCTCCTCCTCCTCCTCCCCCTCCTTCCTCCTCCTCCTCCCCCTCTACCTCCTCCTCCTCTCCTTCCTCCTCCTCCTCCCCCTCTACCTCCTCCTCCTCTCCTTCCTCCTCCTCCTCCCCCTCTACCTCTATCTCCTCCCCCTCTCCTTCCTCCTCCTCCTCCCCCTCTTCCTCCTCCTCCCCCCTCTTCCTCCCCCTCTCCTTCCTCCTCCTCCCCCTCTACCTCCATCTCCTCCCCCTCTCCTTCCTCTCCTCCTCCCCCTCCTTCCTCCTCCTCCTCCCCCTCTTCCTCCCCCCTCCTCTCCTCCTCCTCCTCCCCCTCTACCTCCATCTCCTCCCCCTCTCCTTCCTCCTCCTCCTCCCCCTCTTCCTCCTCCTCCCCCTCTTCCTCCCCCTCTCCTTCCATTTCCTTCTCCTCTTCCGTCTCCCCCACCTAATGCTCATCCTCCTCCTGACTCCCCGCCCCCCTCACCCCTTAGGCTACTGAGGACCTAATGGAGCCCACTTACTGAACCTTCAAATCCCCTTATGGGGGCCGGTGAGCCCAAGACTCAGGAAATGGTTGCATTTTTGTTTGCAACTGTTTAAAGTGTCGTAAATCGAACGTCGGACCCGCATGTCGTCCCCGAGTTGTTTCTTCCCTATTCAGTGTTTATAATAATACCTGTTTTATGGTGTGTTTATGGGATATGGTTTGTAGTCAGAAAGATACTGAGCCCCTTCTGAAAAAAGCCCATTCCTCTTGCCGCGTGTCAGGAAGTAGATAGATAGAACCCATAATTACACATGCCAGACTGCAATACAACATGGATGCCACTTCATCAGCAGAGCAGAGTCTGCGTGAGACTTCAAAGACGTTAGGAAACATGTACTTTCTGAAACGGGGGGTTAAGGGGGATCCACATATCACTTTTAGAATCCTTCACGAATGTGACAAAAAATAATAGGTAACCTCGGTAATCAAGGGCAGTATGTTTACACAATGAGGAGGCATAAAAAAGAGTTAGAGTGAGAGATAAAATTGGGAATCAGTCAAGAGGATTTTAATTGCGAGTAAAGAACGACACAGCATCGTAGATCATTGCGTTTTGGCTCATTTCCCGCCCTTTCCCTCCATTACGGAGTTTATGGGTTGTAGATTCTACAGTAGTGACACACTTATTATCCCAAGCAGATGTTTCGCCTTTGATTCATTCTCGTCGTCGTCGTCTTCTTCTTCTTCCTCTTCTTCTTCTTCCTCTTCTTCTTCCTCCCCTTTGTGCACGGAACATCACCGCACAGACGCTATCGATCCTTACCGCCGTGTATTTTAACATTTTTACCCAAAATAAACTCAAAACAGAAGCGTCGTCAGATCCCTTTACCCCTCGAGACAAGCTCCGCCTCATCCTAGTTTAGGGGTCCACACCGGTATCTAATATCCCCCTTCTCGGTCTTAAAGATGCGTCCTGGGGCAGCACCCCGCTCCTAACCTCTCAGCTCCCCCATCTGGGATATCTCTTTCCTCCCCCGGGGCCGGCCGACATGGGGAGGAAATGTGTTTACCCAAGAGAATACAAGCAGGGGCCGCCTGTGGGACCCCCCAGCACCCTGTGCGTTCCCATCAGTGCACTCATACACACAAACATACACACACACACACACACACACACGCGTCTGCATTATATTCATCCGCACATGACAGGTGGCCACATCTGTCGCCCCTTCCCCACCCCCCTTTACCTCTTTACGTCCACGAGGCGGACTGCCTCTGCTTCCTCTATCCCCCCCCCCCCCCCCCTCACTTCCCCGTCTTCCCTTAAGCCCAGTCCTTCTCCTATCCCTTACCCCGGGGCCCGGCTGGGGTCTGGGACATGTTAGCCAGCTGCCAAATGAAAGGGGATAAATCACCCAAATGAAAACAAATAGAGTCAGGTCTGCGCGATTCTAATTAAAGCCAGTCCCCCCCCCCCCCCCCTCCCGCCCGCCCGCCCGCTCGGTGCACTACTCAGACCAAAGGGATCTGCAGACATGTGGTTTTTTTGGGGGAGGGACAGGGGGACGTGGGGGGGGGGGGGCTGTATATTCTCTCTTGTCCCCGAGACAAAGCGATGTGTGGCAGCATGAACTGATGACGATGGGGGCCCGGGGCCCACGCGCTCCGTTCTGCTTCTTATTTGTGTTATGGTGGGAGTATTATTCATGTATCGTGTGTTTGTGGTGTCAGTCTGGCGTCATCCGACGTTCACTGTGGAAAGGACCTCGTTCTTTCTTTGTGAGAATGTTTTTACATAAGGAACCTTCTACTCACTGTTCATAAAGATCGATATTACATTGAACGCTATAGCCAACAACAACGGTGCTCAAGATGGTCTTATCCGCCGCCATCTTGACCGGGGACTTATGAAAACCATCTATTTGTGTCTGCTTCACCCCACTAACTCCATCAGCACATTGTGGAGACAGTGGTTCAGATATGATCCATCGTCTGAACATAAACCTCTACCAATGTACTAACTCTGCCACTGGCACCACCTCTCCTAAGGGTGTTCTGTCTCATGACTGTGACGAGAAGCTCTTTATCGCTCAAGCTGTTTAAATTGGGTTAATGGTGCTTTGCTTTAGACTTTGCTAACTTGTTTATAAGCAAACCATATACGCAAATGATCCTCTTGTGCTAATGGTCCTTTCTTTCTCTCTATCCCCCCCCCCCCCCCCACACTCCCGTTTCTCTCTGTTTCATCTCTTCCCATGATGACGGTGACCCTCCGGCAAATAGGTAAGAAACAGCATTAAAACATACAATAAATCCTCCAAATTGTGCAATTATATTGGATATGGATGCAATATAGATTAGGAAATCTTGGTTGTAATAGGTGTGTTTGCGTGTGTGTGTGTCTCTGGCGTGTGTTG
>OLKM01002902.1:12728-50624 GCA_900291075.1 Melanogrammus aeglefinus | reverse complement strand
TTGATCTGGTCTATGGTCTGGTCTATGGTCTGGTCCTATGGTGTGGTTGATCTGGTCTATGGTGTGGTCTATGGTCTGGTCTATGGTCTGGTCTATGGTCTGGTCTATGGTCTGGTCTATGGTGTGGTCTATGGTCTGGTCTATGGTCTGGATGGGGTGTTTTTGTGCCCCATGTAGTCCCCCGGAGCACTCAGGTCTGGACTAAAATAGACTCCAGGACGGCCATTGGTTGCTCTGTGTGTGTGTGTGTGTGTGTGTGTGTGTGTGTGTGTGGTGTGTGTGTGTGTGTGTGTGTGTTTGTGTGTGTGCATGTGCATGTGTGTGTGTGTTTGTGTCTTTGTGTGCATGCGTGTGTCTGATTGGGTTTTTGATTGTGTGTGTGTGTGTGTGTGTATGTGTTTGTGTGTGTGCATGTGCATGTGTGTGTGTGTTTGTGTCTTTGTGTGCATGCGTGTGTCTGATTGGGTTTTTGATTGTGTGTGTGTGTGTGTGTGTGTGTGTGTGTGTGTGTGTGTGTGTGTGTGTGTGTGTGTGTGTGTGTGTGTGTGTGTGTGTGTGTGTGTGTGTGTGTGTGTGTGTGGTGTGTTGTGTGTGTGTGTGTGTGTGTGTGTGTGTGTGGTGTTTGAGCATGTGTGTGTTCCTCTCACACTCTGTGCTTGAATCAGCCATGCAGATATAGTACAGGCCAGGTTAAGCTAAAATAGAGTGGAAGAGTGTCAGGATGTTATAAGATGGATCAACATTCAATAGCTTCATCTGCAAGAGTTGTATGTGTGTGTGTGTGTGTGTGTGTGTGTGTGTGTGTGTGTGTGTGTGTGTGTGTGTGTGTGTGTGTGCGTGTGTGTGTGTGTGTGTGTGTGCGTGCTGTGCGTGCGTGCGTGGCGTGCGTGTGTGTGTGTGTGTGCGTGCGTGTGTGCGCGCGTGCGTTTGTGTGTGTGTGTGTGAGCGCAACATTCCTGGCCATCCTGCACATCATCTCTCTGCAAGTCCCTTGTATGATAAGTGAGCTAAACGACTCTGCGACAGAACGTCCATCTTGGAAAACTATGCTGAAAGCAAAACAAGATACTGGCGTATAATAATAATGGGCTTTACAAAGACCACCAAGCTCTAAGGGCCACACACAAAACATACACACAATCACACACACACACACACACACACACACACACACACACACACACACACACACACACACACACACACACACACACACACACACACACACACACACACACACACACACACACACACACACATGCAAACCGTTCAGAGCATGAGCATAACAACATTCACTTAACACTGTGCAATGTAACCCCTGGATAATCTTTCATTCAGGCATCGTCTCTCCTTAATTCATTCATTTTCTTGCATGTCCTGTCGTTCTTTGTGTCTTCCTTTCTCTTGGTGTCGTTCGTGTTCCCTCCCCCCCCATCATCTCCTTGGTGTCTGTTCGGCTTCGTGTCTGCCTCGGGTCGCCTCGTCCCTCCCCCCCCCCCCCGCCGACCCGTCGTTCGGCGGGTCGGACCTCCCCGGGCCCCGCCAGATGGTTCCCGTCACCGGTAGCGAGCGGACAGAAAGCGAAATTTAAAAGCCATGATGTCACGGCCACGCCAGGCGCCCGCCGGTTTCACCTTACAGAATCCATTCCCGTCATTCCATGATGAAAGGTGACCACCCGCCATTATTTGGTTTTCAGCAGATGCAGGCAATAATAACAATGGCCGAGGCCAAGCGGTTGGAAGTGTTCTTGAAGCCTCTGAAACGCTGTCGGGTTACACACAATCAAGCCCAAAATAAACTAGCAGGAACCGAGTGCTGCGCCGAAACCGTTCCCCCGCTTGAAGTCCGACCCGCATGGGTTTTTCGAGCGAAGGGGCTCCTGTAAATGTTTGTTGTTCTCTTGTCAACAACATCTATCCGTGCACCATCTTCAAACAGCGTTTATTAAGGTTGTATAAGTATGGCGATAAAATAGAAAACTAGATAAAAATAGGGGGAATAAAATTGATGACATCGAGAGAAGTAAGTAATTCATATGCAAAACCACCAGGGGCCAGATGGCCTGTTAGCGACCATGTTGTTATGCTTACAGCTATGGAGAGAAGATCAATATTTTTAACGTGAATATCACAAGTGATTGTTTGCAGCGCAAGAAGAATCATTGGGGAAGACAACCGCGTTCTGCATCACAAAGCGTGTGTGAGGATGGAAGCTAGGAAACCCCAGAGAAGCAGATCTGGGGGGCTGATCTACTCTTCTGCTACCACATTCACTCTCTGTTTTATGGCTGGCTCCCGTCCTAGTTTCCTCTCTGTCCTGTTTCTTTTTTTTTTCTCCGGAGACTCACCTCATCTAGCTGCGTGCCGGGGACCGCCAGGCTCGGATGTGGTGCAGGGGGGGGGGGGGGGGGGGGCAAGGTATGTGAAAGATGAGGGTAGGCCCGGCTGGACTCGGGTGGAGGGATGTAAGAAGCGTTGCAGCAAAGCAGAAAAAATGTATTTGGCAGTTATATTCCAATCACCAACCATTGCTCGTGTTTGATCTGTGTGCTGAATGATGTGACATAGTCCACAGGGTGTGTGCGTCAGCCAACCCATTGCCACTAACAGCGGGATCATCCCGTTCCCCACCAACCTCCCCCCACCCCCCTCTTCTCCTATTCTTTTGATGAGTCTCGTCTTGGTTGTTTTTACCCAGATATCTGCCGCGGAGGACGGCCTGAAACAGTAATGAGGTGCTGTATTTACCAGGGGAACACAATGGCATGTGGAGGTGGAAGGAAGTGTGTGTGTGTTGGTGTGGTGTTGTGTGTGTGTTGTGTGAGTGTGTGTGGGGGGGGGGGGGGGGGGGTGGCACGTCGTTTACACACACATCTCGATCCGTCGGTGATTAAAATGACGTTTTCAGGTGATGCGATTCGAGTCCACATGATCTATTCCCAGAGGCCTTTCTCGTCTTCGAGGAACACACTAAACGTCATCAAGTAGCAGCAATCGTGACTCAAATACTTAATTTGAGAAAAATAAAAATATACCACATTCCACCTTATCTATGAGCAAACAGTCACTGGTAGAGTTACCGAAGAGAGATGATGATGGCGAACAGTACTTTATAGTGTGGGTTTCTGGGGTAACATCTTATTTAGCTATTAAGAACAGGATATGAGCATCACATCTGTCAATGTAAAAAAAAAGATGACTTGAATTACTGCTATCCACCAATGGATGTTTCTGTTTGTGTGCATGTGTGTGTGTGTGTGTGTGTGTGTGTGTGTGTGTGTGTGTGTGTGTGTGTGTGTGTGTGTGTGTGTGTGTGTGTGTGTGTGTGTGTGTGTGTGTGTGTGTGTGTGTGTGTGTGTGTGTGTGTGTGTGTGTGTGTGTGTGTGTATGCGTGTGTGTGTGTGTGTGTGTGTGTGTGTGTGTGTGTGTGTGTGTGTGTGTGTGTGTGTGTGTGAATGTTTGTGAATGCGTGGGAGTGTGTGAGTGTTTGTGTGCGTGTGTTCATGTGCGTATGCATTTACAATTCATAAGGCTATCATTATAATTACGCTTACCACGATTATTACGACTGTAACGACGGTAATCTGGTTGTACCCTGGGTGCAGCACTATGTGAAAGTTCTTACAGTAAAACATAACTTAACTGGTTTGAGATGGGTTTACGATCCACAATGCAAAGCATTCTGGTACGGCATTGCACTGACATTACGTGGCATGTGTGACTGTGTGTGTGTGTGACTGTGTGTGTGTGTGTGTGTGTGTGACTGTGTGTGTGTGGTGTGTGTGTGTGTGTGTTGGTGCTCTCCAGGCTTGCTTCGAGCAAGGGCCTCGATTTATTATGGGATTACAGGTAATGTGACTAAGTGGGCTTTTAAAGGCTTCCCAGCATTCAACAACTCAGGATACATCCGGCCACGTCACTATCTGATTAAGGACCTGTCCCATCCAACCTAGGAATCCCGGCTTTAATCAGGCCTCGTTTTCGAGAGTCCGTAACGAAGACGCACGCATATGTACCCCCGAAAAAATGATTCACCTTGAGGACGTATGTGAAACAGATTGCCCCTGTGTTTGCTGTTTAAACTACAGTCAGATCCAGTCAGATCCAGTCCAGTCTGTTCCCTTAATGGTGGGATTCGTGAAGAGCGGGACATGCTGTTATCCCTCAGGCTGAGGCCTGGGTGGTGAGTGTGCTTCCTCCAGACTATGCGCTTGGATGTGTTTTTAAAGTTAGTGTTTGTGTGTGTTTGTGTGAGTGTGTATGTGTGTGTGTGATTGTTTGCGTGTGAGTGTGAGTGTTTGTGCAAACCATGTGTGTGCGTGGTTGTGCATGTGTGTGCATGTGTATGTTTTTGTCTGTGCGTGTGCACCCAAGTGTGTGTTTTTGTGTGTGTGTCTGTCTGCCCATCTGTGTGGGCACATATGCTTGCACCTGTGTGTGTGATGTGTGATTTTTGTCAGTGCATATGTATGTGTGTGTGTGTATGTGTGTGTGGTAATGTGTGCCCAGTGTGCACCCTTGCCTTTGTCTCTAAAAGAGAGTGTGTTTCCATCTCAGCATGTGTTGTAATAGAGTGTGTGTGTGTGTGTGTGTGTGTGTGTGTGTGTGTGTGTGTGTGTGTGTGTGTGTGTGTGTGTGTGTGTGTGTGTGTGTGTGTGTGTGTGTGTGTGTGTGTGTGTGTGTGTGTGTGTGTGTGTGTGTGTGTGTCTGGGCATCCTTGAGTCTTTCTTACAGTGAGAGTGTGAATCTGTGTGTGTGTGTGTTGTGTGTGTGCAAGCATGTGTGTGTGTGTGTGTGTGTGTGTGTGTGTGTGTGTGTGTGTGTGTGTGTGTGTGTGTGTGTGTGTGTGTGTGTGTGTGTGTGTGTGTGTGTGTGTGTGTGTGCGTGTGTGCGTGTATCCTTCTGTGTGTTAGCAGGATGGGGGTAAGTGTCTGTGGGGCAGACTGAATCCCGCCCCTGAGTTCTCCAGCCCTCCAATCAGGCCCTGGGAGAGTAAACACCGCGCTGCCAAGGGACCTCGTTCATCAAATCTGCAATTGCACTTTTGGAGCGAAATGACCTACAATTACAAGCACAGCTAGGACTTAACTCTTCATTCAGCCATCCAGAAAAAGATCACAGGATATCCTACACATTGGAATTCTCCAGGAGTAGTATCCCCACCCCACACAGAAACACACACACACACACACACACACACACACACACACACACACACACACACACACACACACACACACACACACACACACACACACACACACACACACACACACACACACACACACACACACACACACACACACACACACACACACACACACACACCACACACACATATACAAAGGTAAATGCCCATCCACACATCCACATAAACACACCATGATCATCAGTGTATGTTATACATTTCTGATTTAGTGACTTGGGTCATGAGCTTTGTTTTTAGCATTGAGGGCTGTATACAACTATGGCGGTGAAACACCTCATATTCACACTACTATTATGTATGTGTGTGTGTGTGTGTGTGTGTGTGTGTGTGTGTGTGTGTGTGTGTGTGTGTGTGTGTGTGTGTGTGTGTGTGTGTGTGTGTGTGTGTGTGTGTGTGTGTGTGTGTGTGTGTGTGTGTGTGTGTGTGTGTGTGTGTGTGTGTGTGTGTGTGTGTGTGTGTGTGTTGAAACTTGTACTTGTGAAGTAAATAGAAGTACAGATGGGGGGGGGGGGGGGAGTTGTTAAGGGAAACGAATGGACGATGCAGCACAGTGAGAGAGAAACTAATGCTGTCTCTCAAGGTCCCTCAGCGCCTAGCTGAACGCTCATTGGTTATTATCTTAGAACCGCCTTGGTTGTGACGCAAAAACACCAACCAATTTATTTTAAGGTTACAGCGATTTGTAATTTTTATTGTCAACACAAAACAGAAGTGCTACGAATAGATGTATAGTAATCAATTCAGGGGGGAAATGAGCCAACAAGTACAAAAAAAGGAAAAACTGTCCATTTTATTTTTCCCTCCATGTCACATGGCTGAAACAGAGTGGTACCTCCGGTGTGGTTGGGACCACAGCAGAGTCTAATCCATGGGTAATGCTGTAGACCAGCTGAATGAGATCACCATTGGACCAACACCGCCCACTCCCTCTCCAACATCTCCTCTTCCTCCACCACCCTCTCTTCCTCCCCTTCCACTCCTACCAGCACCTTCTCTTCCTCTTCCTCTGCCACCACAACCACCTCCTCTCTCCGCCCACCACCTCCTGAACCACCAAAACTGACCAACTCCTCTTTTTCGTCCACCACCTCCCCTCTGGAAACTCCACATACACCTCCTCTTCCTCCTACGTCCCCGCCATCCCCACCTGCTTCTCCTCTACCTTCACCCTTCCTCCATCGCGACCGCCTCCTTCTCCACCATTTGAATTTTATTTTGCAAGCCGCTTAATCTACCACTTGGGTTTTGCTCTTTGGGATATGAATGGCTATCATTACGGATTGGATGATTGCTTTATTAAATAACATTGAAACCCAATGTTTGAAGGTTAAAAAGATATAATAAAAACGTGACTAAGACTAAGAACCTTTCTTCAAACCTCAAGTGGTGCGTGATTATGAAGCAAACCAAAAACATTGAAAAATGGGCTATGTCTGTCAAAGTCTGGAAAAAAAAATCCAGCTGTTGTGCAGTGTGTTGACATTACAACAAATATCGCAGCTGGAGATCAGCTGGAGATAGCGACTCTGACAAACAAGTCACGCTCTCCTCATAATTCAATTCTTGTTGCCTTTATTGCTGTTTTGACATGTTGGTCAAGCACATCATCAATCAATCAGCCAGATGCACCACAATTGCAGCAATTGCTCAAAAGAAGTGGTAAGAGCCATTAAACATTATTTATGACCTTAGCATCGATTTAAAAGGATGTTCTAACATGTTGATTTTTTTAGCCTTCTCAGCATGCCTATGTATTTTGACAAACTTAATCGGAAATTGAATCCAACAATCATAACTTGGCAGTTGAATCAATTCTGTGGGGCTTTCTGCTGTTAGTATCCCTGCTGTTCTCTATTCCTTCTTCTATTCTCTTTATTGTATCACTCCTGGCTTCTCCTTTTCCTTTGCCCGTTGGCTTTACTCTTGCTTCTCTCCCTTCCCCTATTTTCTCCTCATCACTCTTCTCTCTGCTCTCCTGTCTGATCCACGCGTCCCATCTCTGTTGCCCATGGGTTCGCCCACACAGAGATGTTAGCATATTCCAACTGCTTGAAATTCCTCCTCGCTGTCTTGGGAGCACACACTGTGTTTTAAAACTAGTTGGACCCTTTCAAGTTTTATTTGAAAGTATGTAATTACATTCTTGAAGGAGTAACAGGTCTCTAGAGTGATTTACATGCTGCATTAAATGTCACGGTTCCAAGATAAACGGTGAGCACTTGCTCCTCCTATTAACAGTGTCTTGATCGCTCCACTATGCTATGAAATCCTATGAAGTCAACAGACCAGTAAAATGAGGGCATGAGGGTCCATTGACCCTCCCGTCATGGACCCCCGAACCCCCTCTTCGGGATACCAGGGATATCTTCTCTTCTCCCGTGAAACGTTACAGGGAAAACCCTGTAACCGTGTAACATTTCCTCGATTCATCCAGTGACACGCATTAGCACGGTCGGTGTATAAACTGTTCATGACACTCACTGAGATGTGTATCACTGACATACCTTTTGGCGTCGTGTCCAACTAGTGAACTGCTTCAGCTGAGGTCTCTCTCACATTCTGTTACTATTAGGGGGTCAAAGAGTTGGGTGAAGTGTGTTTACGTTTGGGAGACGGCCAGCCACCGGCAATTGGATTAGGAGAACTTTTGTGAGTGGAGTGGATACTTATAGACGGTGGCTTGTGCAAACCGAGTCCAGCTGAAATGGCTGTATCTTAAAGTGATTTTAATTGGCTGAGTGTCAGACAAAAAAGAAAAAAGGATTGTGATTGGTCACCAAATAACTAGCAGGTATTATTCTTGGAGGCGGAGCTCATTTCATATCTAAATGCACTGGATGGGATCAGGTTAATGATTACTTTGCGGTTTTCTTCTGTATGTTCTGTTCTGCTAATTCTGTTTTCTGTATTATTTCATTATGTTTCATTTCATTAGCTCCTGAGATGGTATACAGGGTTCCTCAAGACACAGAAAGCAGCCCACTATTTTCCCCACACCGGAGAAGATAACCCCCTAGTGCGGTGTCCTAGCTATCAGCTAGAACATCCCTGCTGGCCCATTGGCTGTCCTCAGCGACCTTAGCTGCCATGGGCAAAGTCATTTCATTCCTCACATTAAGGGAGGGGGCGGCGGGGTTGGGTGTCTGAAGTGCCCTATGCAGGGCATTGATAAAATGGAAAGCCCCTCTCGGGATGTGAGTCCTCCCTCAGGAGACCCAGAGCACCAGGCATCGGCCCTGAGGTGCCGCCACACTCAGGCCAAGGCCTGGACACTGTTGGATCCAGAGTCCATCGCCTCCCCCCCTAGATCGAGGAGAGGGGCCAGAGGACTAAATAAAGGAGCTCTCAGACTCCGCCACTCACTTGAGTAGCCCTGCGCTTGATAACATCTGCGAGGGGCAGGTTCGCATGAAGTGACAGGAGAAGACAGAAGGACACTACACTGCCGTCAATCACTTGGCACGTGCCAAGGCCGGTGAGTCCCATCCTGCTCACACAGCCAAGGCCGACTTCCCTGGAGTGTCGGTGATGATCAGTCATGGCCCCTCATCAAAAAACGTTAAGAGTGTTATGCGGCCTGATGGTTTTCAGGCCCCAGCCAGCAGATATTACATCTAAACAAGGGACATTTGTTTTGGAAGATGGGGCTGGGTTTGGACATTTGACGACCTCTCAAAATCGATTTACAATCCATCCCATCCGTCTCCGTTTCCCGTTTGTTTACCTCTACGTTCATGGGTTTACATGCCATTTCCATTATGGGGATTAAAATTGTTTGTCCCCCCCCCTCCCTCTACTACTTGAACTGTTCCTCGCTAGTTCCCCTTAAACCCTCACTCAACCCTTGCACTACTTACTGGGTACCAGCTCATAGGGTCGTGTTAAGGGATTACTGTTGTACAACGTGCTTTGGCGTAGAACCGGGGCGGTACGGGAGGCGTCTGTGCTGAAGAATGTTCCGGAGACAGAGGCCAGTGAGAGTTTTTGATCAATCGTCGCGTGGCGCGTGCCTGCACTAGTGAACTCTTTGGGAAGGAGGAGAGCAAGACAGGCGGAACCAGCGAATAAAGGTTTGTTATGACACCGGCGCGGGGCAGGGGGCAAGGGCTTGATCAGCAGGTCACCTTTGAGTTTCTGCTGATGAACGGTTATCCTTCACAGGTGAGCGGCTCCAACTTGGGGTTTGGTGACCCACGTCCCCCCCCCCCCCCCATGTGTGTGCTAATAGCACATTAGCACACACATAGCATTGGTAAGCGGACAGTGAACAAAAATGGCCTCGGACAAACGGCACAAGATAACTGAGGTGAATGGGTTAACTTAAAGGCTCATCGGGCTTTTGACAACTTGAGAGTGTATGTTCAAAAACAGAAATAAATAGTACACAGAGCCATTGTGTTTGTTCCTAGAATTCGGTTCTATATCGGTTTTATTTATGTGCTTGCCTACCCACACGTCAAAGTAGTCAAATAAGCATACTCATTTCATGACTCAATCAGTCCCTCAGTCTGTCATTCGACCAACGTTTTCCCCCTGCTACGGTAAGGGGCTAAAAATAACCCTGTTCTGAAGCCTGGTTAGCACAACCCCAGGAGTGGGTCGACGTCCCCATCCGACAGGTGCCCCTGGCACTTCTTCCAAACGAGAGGTGCTTGGAGGAACCCCCTTGCGGTACTAGAGGGGAAAAGAAACCAAATCCACCAAAGTAACCAACCCTGAATAATCGTCCCTTAAAGCTCTATCAAAAGAACGGTGATTGATGCCATAAACACCTCCAACATCAAACTAGGCTGCACTTATGTTTGAGATAATAACTGTGACCACCGATGCTAAAAGCGGAGGTATACATGCAGCTAAATTTAAGCCGATTCATTGATGCTCTTATCCGGGGCTTCAGTGAACTGCTGCTGCTTTAGGCTTCTGTGGTTTCCTTCAGGAAACATTGGCAGTGTACAAATATTTTAATAGCCACACATCAGTGACAGCAGGAACTGAGCGATTTACCTTTGGCCCGTAGCACGTCTCAGCGTCTGCTAGGTCCATTTGCCACTCAATAACATTGCTGTTGTGTCAGAGTGTTCACTGTGAGAGCAAATTGCATGAGACAAACTAACATAGATGTTTTCTGGGTCTTAAACGTCTAAAAGTTGTTCAGAGGATTAAAGTGAGATGAACTTATTAAATACAAGTCCTCTCCTATTACATATATTTTCATTGTTGTTCATTATTTACACATTTGGCTGGTGGAAGATATTTAAATTGGTAGTGGTATGGTAAGAACGGGAATTATTTGTTTTGCTACCTGGCAATCATGTCCAGCGTATCGGGTTCAATCAGGCATGGTGTTTTGCCTTTTTCTGTCCACAACATGTCATAAAACAAACCCTACCATCCCAGCACTTAAATTAAGCCCTTCTTCTCTTCTCTGTGAACTAATATTCTGTCAACTATTATGGTTGGAATAATAATAATATGGTTAGGAGGGCACCTCCATGGGTTAGAACTCTGTCAAGAGGAAACTGTGAGAATGCATGGTGCTCAAGCTTTCTACACCATAAACATTGCATCATAGCATCATAGTTAATGCGGCTTTAAATCATGTGTTTGTTATCGAGTTGTTACAATGATGTAGGACCTATTTGGCATTTTAAGGTAGGTGCTTATCCCCTATCGCCTATGAATTTTGTATGTTTAAACTGCTTGCATTCCCAAAAAACTGCCTTTTTAGAATTTTTTTAATCACTTCTTTTTACATGTATTCACAGTCAAATTAATATTTCTAAAAAAATGCTATTTTGATGATTTTCACTACTTTAGTTAAAATATCCAGGTAACTCTCTTCCTTGTTTACATCTCATAACTATGACATTGAATTTCAATCCACCAAGGTGCTACCATGCATTGTATATTTCTGAGAAATTCTCAAAACCAGAAAACAGCTGGTAGTAATGGTGCTAAGGCTGGTCACTTATGAAGCCAAGAACCAACTACGGAATCCACCAGAAGGTGACAAATACTAATTTATATGAGTCAGACATACACAAACACACAAAGACACACATATACACACATACACATTCACCTTCTAACACCAATATTCATATCCATTTCCAACCACACACACACACACGCACGCACGCACGCACGCACGCACGCACGCACGCACGCACGCACGCACACCACGCACACACACAGCACACACACGCACGCACACGGCACAGCACGCACACACACACACACACACACACACACACACACACACACACACACGTACACAGTGGGAGAGAAAGAGAGGGAGACAGCAAAAAAGGGGGGGGGGAGAAATGCGCAAACACACTTACAAACACTGATGCACAAATAAGCTGGCAAATAAACAAATACCTGTTCATCTGCCTAACCTTTCAGACTCGTCAGATGCAATATGGTCCATGTCATGAGAGCAGTATAGCCTACTAGTAGTAATTCAAGTTGCTTTCACACAGACAAGGTTTAAAGCGACACTATTGTCATACAGGAGGGGGGGAGGGGGTAATGAAGGTGAAACAATAGTGACCACTCTCATGGACCTCTGTGAATGCGACAGGCTCCGTGAGGAGGAGGAGGAGGAGGAGGAGGAGGAGGAGGAGGAGGAAGGAGGAGGAGGAGGAGGAGGAGGAGGAGGAGGAGGAGGAGGAGGAGGAGGAGGGATGGGTTTAGGAACGAGGCCCATATGAGTAAATAAATGGGAGCGAGGAGGAGTACTACTGGCATAGGATTCCTGGATCACCGCATGGCACTTCCTGTTTGAACTGCCGTGAGGTCCATAAGGTCACCCCAGAGGACACTTCTGTATACACATTTCCAATACATAAAAATATGTTCAGCATTGGTCAATCAACAAAGCTTCCATGCTATTTTGTTATGTTATGTTCATTGATTAATTTTACCCTTGGTTAAAAGCATCCATGTTTGAAGATGAATTATGAATTAAACTTCAGTCAAAGATTGTAGATTAATCTTTTTTTAAGTCTAGGTTTACGCACTAAAACAAATAATCAATCGGACTGTACAATTACTTTCTATTCTGTTTATTTTGTCACATGTACTACGGGTACCTGCAGTTTTCCCATATGGCTTCCAGGTGGCACACTTTAAGTGTGGGTGTAATTCCAGAGACACACTTGTAGCCCTCTCAAACAACCCACCAGAGCCCCGTCTCCATAGTAACACAATTAACAGCGGAATAGTGGTGCAACACTCGTGTGACAGTGCGTGACGAAATAAACGCGACCTGGAGGACCTGTGCGCGCCCAACTAGACAACACTATATATTTCACAAAAAAACGCCCAACCGAATTAAGAATTTCACTGCAGGCGATTTCCAGGGATATTTTTTAATCTGGAGACGCATGCGTAAAATAGGGGCAAATCCAAACGCATCAGAAGCGTGGGGGTTATCCAAGGTGTTGGAGACGTTTGAAGGGGGAGAGAGGTAGGGGGAGGTGTGGGTCGGAGGGGAAGACGGGGAGGGAGGGTAAATTGGGGCGGCCACATAAAAACTGCAAGAAGTTATAGATGCTCGATCAGTTTGGAGAGTCCGCCTTGTCCGCGCGCTGTTTCGCTCCTTCGCAGAACCGGTGGAGATAGCAAAGCCCGCCGCCACCGTGAAGCGTCCGCACACACACACACACCGCCCCTAGCGTCTCTGGGTCACGGTCTCGCCTCTTGGTCTTTTTTAAAGAAGAGTCGTGAAGGGATTAAAGAGCAACATGATTTGTTGTCGGTCTCTGTAGGGCTCGCTGCACCTGGACTGCCATTGCGCGGACGGATCTCGCACCATCTTTTTGTCTTATTCATTTTGTTTCCCCCCCACACCGAGGATACCTGTACCTCTACTGATGGTAAGTGGCGATCGTGTATTGAAAGCATTTGAACCTTGAATCTGTAGACCCTGCTGTTATAGATTACCTGTTTCAGTTGTGTCAGTTATCTCTGATGTTTAATGATTGCGGATTTCGTGTCGGTCAAAGACCGGCCGCCTTCAGCTTGATCTCCGTCAGCGTTGCGTCTGTCGCCTGATTTACATAACTTAATATAAGATATGAAGTGAAAAAGCGTCTCATCTACACATATTCATGCTGTATGACATATGCTCAGAAGTGAACTCCAAACGCCATGTCGGCTCGGTGAGCATAATAGGTTATAGACTCGAAGTGTTGTTCCTGCCAGGGAATGTTCAGCAGTGACAGAACAACGTAATGAGGTCATTTTTTAAACCAGAACATTACAGCCAAATCGCTGGATTTTCTCTCTCTCTGAGCTATTACAGAGTTCGTGTATTTGTTTGCACAGTTTTGGTCACTTTTTGGAAGTTTGAAAAGAGGGGCTATTTTCGCAACCCGGGACACCTGTATCTACTTAAAGTGTTCCCCGCGGTAGGCTACGCGTGTTGTGCAAGGGGGGACATGATGTGGTATTTCTTATGATGGTTTATACTAGACATAAAAAAATAGGTTTCAGTGCATGTTGTCTTCCATAAATAAACATTGGATATGCCTACAGTTTACTCATGCGGGCCTATGGTAGCCCAAATGTTGAGCCTATAGTTTAAGTTTAAACAACTTAAATCACTTAGGGCCCTGTGCTTTTTTTCTCTGTTGTATATCGCTTTGGCATAACCCGTTCAATTGTCTATAGCCTACTTAGGTATTAAATACATAGACTTATAAGGGTTGATAGCAAAACAATTACGTCTGCCTTATTTCGCTTATTTAGGCCTAGTTATATCATCTACTTGCCAAAACGTGTTCATTTACGCTTAGAACTATTCTTCTATTTAGAGACCGAGGTCTTGTATCGATTAGACGGAGGCCTGTGCGCGTATTGGCAGGGAGGAGAGGGGGGTGGGGGGCGAAACGTTTCCACGGTCCCTTTATGTGTAACCAGGGAAATTCATCCGTTCTGTGCTATAAATTGTTCTAACGCAACATATATTTGGTTCCCTCTCTCACTCTCTCTGGACAACGATCTGTTTCAGAGAGACTGTTGTAGATACATGACAAGGACCTGGTGTCTGCAGCTCTTTGCATGTTTCACTTAACCCGTAGTCCCGTGTAGGTGTTCAAGGCCTACATAGAACCAATATGACGGTCTGTTTTTGTCAACGTTAGCTCAATCCTCGTGTCGTGGTGAATTTAGTAAGGACGCATAGCTTTCATAGCAAAAGGGGATAACAACCTCGATTGATTAGGCCATGCTGAGACCGAGTGATCTGATGGACCGCGAGTGCTCCGACCGCTGAACGGTTTAGTTGAAGCCAATAGGCTACTCAACATATATCTTTAAACATAGACTCAACCTTTAATGATAGGCTCTATCTTTCAGATCTTACATATCCAGAGGCGCTTTAAAAAAAGAAAAAACAAGAGACAATCAATTACCCAGCAATGTAAACACGCTCAGAATGTATCTTACTTTTCATGGAAATAGGCCTATACCGACCGTTAGGCTACAAATATTTGCAAAATGGTAATTGTTATTCATATCATTGTAATAAATATAAATAAATAAACACAAATCAACAACTGTAAATGGAGGAAGTTTGCAGTTTGTGAAATGTCAAACGCTTTCTGTTGGTCAAATATGTAGATTTTCTGGTAACATGGGCCGACAGTTAATCGTGTGCAATTAAGAATAGAGATTCTTAATTCGACCAATACAATTAAGTATAGATACTCTTAATTGATGAACCTGCACAAAGCTCTGCATGCATTGCAATATATGTATTCTAATCTAGTACAAAAGTCTGGAGCGTAACAAGAAAATTATGTATAAAGTATGACACTTTATTTTTTAAAATACCCATTTAAGTTCCACCAATTGAAGCCGATCTTAGTTAATTGCCCTCAAATGAATACCAGGACTTAGTCAGTCGTTATAGACACACAAGAGTCCTGTTCCTGAGGCATGCATGTCAGTCACAGGTAGAATAGGATTTCTGTACGGCCACAGTCTTTTTGAGTTATGAATCTTTATAATAAAGACAGAGGCTCTCTCTGTACAATGATCGTTTGTTGTCTAGAACCACACACACACACACACACACACACACACACACACACACACACACACACACACACACACACACACACACACACACACACACACACACACACACACACACACACACACACACACACACACACACACACACCAGTACCTACGTCCATACATACTGCTACACAAATACACACGCATGCACATACACAAGCCTGCAGCCTCCATTCACCGCCACCACCCCATGGGTAATGGAGGCGATCATGTTCTGAACCGTCCCCTCAATGCAACCGCTCTTTTCACGTGCAAGGGAGGAAGGGGAAGACACTCGTACGCTCACTTGAATACACCCAGTTTCAAGAACCCACACAGGTTAAGCCTTCGGTTTAGGAAATCCCCCCATGATGAGCGAGTCTGTGTATGCTGCTTGCATCACGGTCATCAAAACACACACTTTTGAAATTGAAAGTCGGAGGTCGTCCAGAGGTCAAACTCTAATGGTGTAAGCAAAATAATAAAAGAGAAGAGAATAAGAATCCTTGATTGCATGTACACATAGAGCCAATGCTGGAACACAGATGATCACACAGATACGAACACAAAAAAACCAAAGCACACACACACACACACACACACACACACACACACACACACACACACACACACACACACACACACACACACACACACACACACACACACACACACACACACACACACACACACACACACACACACACACACACACACACACACACACACACACACACACAACACACACACACACACACACACACACACACACACACACACACACACCACACACACACACACACACACACACATACACACACATACACAGAAACACACACGTACACACCCAAACATTAACCCCGGGCCATGAAACTGTATTACACTTGAAGCATTCTTGTTGATGTGCATCTTAGCTGCTGTAATGCTTGGTCCACCTCCAAACACGCAGGGTCCAAAGCGATGACGGAAGCACTCACGTCGCTCTGGATCACTGCTTGGAAACCAACTGGATTTCTAGTGAGCTGGCTTTCCCAGGGCCATTAAAATGTATTTAACTTTATTACTCAGCGTCAATGATGTGGATTGTGCAGTTTGAGATCACCCAGACCTAAGTTGTTTGTTGTTGCTTGTGAAAGCTAGGGTGTCAACTACCGTTTTTTGTCCCGGTGTTTATGGTTTTCGTTCAACCGATTCTCAGCATGATACACACTGCGTACGGTGACGTTGGCGGTGAGACTGGCTTGTTAGGAGGAGGACCTGTATAAGAATCCATATCTGAACCCAACAGTGGTCAATTCTAGGGATAGCCTTTAAACCAACAATTTTGTTTTAAATTCAGTTTAGATTCTGGCCTTTTCATGTCTTAACCCTAACCATCTGTTTTGTCAAGGCTGACAGTAAAGCATAAATAACGCATCTGACTTTTATACCTCTTTGCACTGCTTATTCACTTTTCCTTTATAAATTCTTTTTTTTCGAGACATTTGAGTTGAATTTTTTCGGTAGTAACCCTCACCGATATATGCCTATAAGTGTGTGGCAGCAAGTAATATAATAGTCACAGGTTATGTTTTAGGTGGACGTAAAAACAAGTGAATCTATTATTCCATAAGCTGTTTCTGAAAGAACGTCTAGCCCAACTGATACCGACTTGCTCCAAGGAGAAAGCCATAAACCGAAACCAGCAGCGGTTTACTAGTCGTGTAACATAGCATTGGCTCCTTAAATAAACTGTATATATCTGTAACTTCCTGTTTTGTTTTGAAAGGGCCCCGCGTCAATCTCAGGTGTTTGGGATACATACCTCTGATTTTGATAAATATAAATATAAATGTAAATATAAATTGCGTGTTTACCAAAAAAATACGAAGCCTTACGAAGACATTTGCCATTCTCGTTCTCTCACTCATTCTTACCCTTTTGTAAAAAGAGTGATACTGAACTTTAATTTGCCCTTTCTCTGGGAAAAACAGCATAACATCCAATAACAGTATGTGTGTCTACTGCCTATTCTGTGTCTTTTAAGTCTAAAACCTCTCCTTCATGTTTTTTCTCAGGAACAGGGTCATTCAAACGGTCTCCTGCTGGCTCCCAACTCCACGTAGAATTTCCTGGAAGATCGAGGCCCTTTCCTTCTCCCCACAAACATGGACTGTTTCCCCATGCTTTACTTTCTGTCGGTAAGTAAGTGACTGCACGCCACTTCAATTTGCAGCATGTGACCCGTCCGATTAAGTATCGGCTGCGTCCCCTGCATTGTCAACTTTGTGCGGTTGGCCCCCGCGGCTTGTTGGCTCAGAGGACTCTCAAGCTCCTCGTTTGGTTAAGAATTTGCCTATAACCTGGGGAGGGCTGCTTGTCCTATTAGTGTAATCATAGTGTGGGAGGAGGGCGAGGAGGCTGGTGGTGGAGGAGGCCGGGGGGGGTCGGATTCCATTCAAAATGCAGTTTCTTTAAACCGGCAGATGCCATGGAGGATGTGCAAAGATAAGAAGCGAACGGTCCTATCTGATCAACGGGGGTTAGAGGGGGGGGAGGGGTCAACTACTGTAAACAAGACATACCGGACTATATAACAGCTAATTAGTGCACTCCCTTAAACTGGGTGATTCTTAACCCTATTCATGCTGTACCACATTTTTTTATTCTAGTTTTGTATCTTTTTATTGTGCTTCTCAGAGACATCATGATTCCTGGTAATCGAATGCTGATGGTCATTTTAATATGCCAAGTCCTGCTGGGAGAGAGCAACCATGCTAGTCTGATACCTGAAGAAGGGAAGAAGAAAGTGCCGGACCTGCAGGGTCGTTCGGCCGCCCAGAGCCATGAACTGCTGCGGGACTTTGAGGCTACTCTGCTGCACATGTTCGGCCTCCAGAAGAGGCCCCGGCCCAGCCGCTCGGCCACTATCCCCCGCTACCTGCTGGACCTCTACCGGCTGCAGTCGGGCGAGGCAGAGGACGCGGGCGCGCCGGACATTGCCTTCGAGTACCCCGAGAGGTCGGCCAGCCGGGCCAACACTGTGAGGGGCTTCCACCATGAAGGTACGTGCAGAGGAGGCAAGGCAAAACTAGGCCACCTCATTTTTGTGTATTTGCTGGAAAAAAAGAGAATCTTCTCATTTGGCAAAAGAGTGTTAGGTTCAGTGCCGAAGAGGAAGGCAGTTTCTTCATATTGCTCAGTCAAAGTCAACACGTCTGCCCCATCTAGCAGTGCAGGACCTTAAATAAGATGTTGCGTTAGCCCGAAATAAGCTTTTTAGCGCCTACCCTCTCATGCCTCCCAGTTTATACGGCGGGCTCTTTTAGAATGGTGGTCCACCACATGCAATTATCTTAAATGCTACACTTCCAAATAAAATCTCCCATTGGCTAACAATGTGGGTGCTCCGAACCGAGCAATGGGCGAAGAATAAAATAAAATAAACCTTTCTTTGTCGTTATGGGCCACTCAAAACCCTTTAAACGAGAGAGGCGAGGGCTTCGATTAGGCCCCAATCTTCCTGTCCAGGTTGGATTAACAGTTGGCAGTGCGGTGCAGTGCTTTGAATGGTAAACATTCAAAGGTGCTGGCTTGCAACGTAGCAGTCTGACAGCTGGCTCGGCGATGTGAAGGCCCAGCAGGAAATGATCAGGGCAGGGTAGTGAGAAGACGGCACAGCGCATCCACCCTCAACAGGAGGAGGGAGGCTGGACCGACCAGCATGAGTCAGCCTTAATAGGCCCTGTCTAGCTATTTGAGCTAACACACTTCAACACACACTAACATACTCCAACACACACTATAGCGTACACAACAACATACACGGCAACACAAGATGGCAAGATACACCAGTAGACTGACTATACACAAACACAAATCAACTCACATGCCAATATAGTCCAGAATATATCAACAGACACTACAACAAACCAAAAGAATACTAAAACATCTTCACAGTCCAACACGCAGGAGCACACACCAACACAGTATGACACACACTAACATACATAGGAAACCTACACACTCATACACCAAAACACCAACATAAACCTTTCAAGAAGAAAGAATGTAGTATAAAGAGGCTCAGTTTCTCATAATTCAATTATGTGTCTTTACGTGTTTTTGTGTGCATGTGCACATTGGCCTGACCTTGTGTGTACTTTTTGGTGTGTGCTACGCTCTACAGGCATATTCCTCTGGTTACCCTCAGATCCCCTATGTAAATCTCATTTCACAAATGCAGTTTTTTCCTGCAAAGTTGCGGAAGATTTCCTGAATTGGTTGAAGTGTTCATCGGAACAGGGATTGATATTCCGAGAAATCTGCTCCAGCAATTTGCCTGCTAAAGACCTACTTTTCCGGGTCACTGCCGTTACGGCTTTTCTATTGCCCAGAGCGGCACGTAAAGGGCTACGACCTTCTGACATAAGACGCTTTCGCGTAGATCGAGCAAACAAATCCCAAGACTCCGCTGAGGCCGTATCTGAATTGGGGAATTGTGTGTTTATCTTAATACAGAAAGGCTTTTTGGGTGATTCGATGACAATATCAATACAGCCTATTTTGGTTAACAAACAAGCTCCTTTTTTAGGAACGTCTGGAAACTAGAGAGATTCCGAAAAAACGCAACTCCTCGAGTTTTAAGGCGGCTGGCTTCCATAAGTGTTGCATTACCGCCATCTGCTGGGCCTTCTCTTCGACTATCCAATCGTAATTGCATCTGTCGAAGGCAGCAAGACCGAAATGTTAGCTACATGTGTGAATAGTGAAAACTACTAGCGGTGCCTGAAAAGTTATCCCAGTGATTCACCGGGAACTATGAGTGAATGGGTCTTTAATCACATGCTTTAGGGCCTAGTGAGCGGGAGGGAGAACTCGTTTCCATCTACAGTGTAAGAGCTATTGTGTGACGATAGACCCGTTTTAGTAGCGACTGGACAACCTATGCAAAACCGAAAAGATCTAAACTCTGCAACAACGCAGGTAATGAAGAGTAAGCAGTACCATTTAGGATGAATACATTCGCTTTGATAGTCTTTATCTGAACATTTCCATACATTCATACACATTTAATTTGACGTATTTTTCATCTTGGCTTTATCAAGGCTCAGAGAAACACGACTCCTGTGTATCGTCTGAATCTAACCATTATACATGACGAAAATGATAAATGTCTTAAGTGAACAAACTGCAAAGCCAATCAAAAACACAGCAGGTTTTAATAATGAAAACCACCTGGGCGAGATTAAGGCCTGGGTGTGAAATAACACGGTGGGGGGGGGGGGGGGGGGGGGTTGGAGCAGGAAAATAGTAGACACAACATTCCTTTCTCCAACCATGGTGATCTTGCCAGAAATCTCCACTGTGTTTATACTGTAGCTGTGGTGCGTTAATCACCACTCTGCCTATGATGCATGTTTCAGCAGAGGGCTTGCAGAAACGCTCTGTGGTGGACAGATGCTTATAGATGGACAGAAGCACAGCACAACACTTGCATACGCATGTATATATACAGTATATATATATGCTGTGTAAACATATGTGTGCGTGTTTGTGTGCGCTTTTTCCATTAAAGGCCCAATGCTTACATTGTTTTGTTCTGATGAAGGAATTTTATGAAACATTATGACTCAACCAGGGGTGCAAATGTGGTGACGGGGATCTATTTTGGAATTAAAGGAGAAATGTATTTCTGGTAAAAGCGGGGGGGGGGGGGGGGGGGGGACAATTTCATGTGTCGTCGTCCCCCCTTCCTTCCCCCTAAATTGTGACAAGGGCCTCAACAATAATTACTTTAAATCAATGTCTGGGCCTAAATGATGACAGCCTGAGAATGTAATCGTAGTGATTTATTTCAGCACAAATCCTTAACGGTCCCCATGTGCTTGTGCCTTTCCAGAACACATGGAGAAGGTGACGGAGAAAGTGACGGAGAAGCGGCCGCGCCACCGGGAAGCCCCGCCCCTGCGCTTCCTGTTCAACCTCAGCAGCATCCCCGAGGACGAGCTGCTGTCGTCGGCCGAGCTGCGGCTCTACCGCCACCAGATCAACGAGGCGGCGGGCGCCGCCCTCTCCGGCCAGGAGGAGGGGCTCCACAGGATCAACGTGTACGAGGTGCTGAAGCCGCCGCCACCGGCGGGGGGCCCCGGTGGCGGCTCGGGGCAGCTTATCACCCGGCTCCTGGACACCAGGGTGGTCCACCACAACGCCTCCCGCTGGGAGAGCTTCGACGTCAGCCCCGCCGTCCTGCGGTGGACGCTGGAGCGCCTGCCCAACCACGGGCTGGCGGTGGAGGTGCTGCACCTCAACGCCACGCCGCGTCACCAGGACAAACACGTGCGCATCAGCCGCTCGCTGCATCAGGGGGCGGACGAGGACTGGGAACAGCTCCGCCCTTTGCTGGTCACCTTTGGCCACGACGGCAAGGGCCACCCGCTGACCCGACGGGCCAAGCGGAGCCCCAAACCTCGAGGCCGCAAGCGCAACCGCAACTGCCGGCGCCACGCGCTGTACGTGGACTTTAGCGACGTGGGCTGGAACGACTGGATAGTGGCGCCCCCCGGCTACCAGGCGTATTACTGCCACGGCGAGTGCCCCTTCCCCCTGGCGGACCACCTGAACTCCACCAACCATGCCATCGTGCAGACGCTGGTGAACTCGGTGAACACCAACATTCCCAAGGCGTGCTGCGTGCCCACGGAGCTCAGCGCCATCTCCATGCTCTACCTGGACGAACACGACAAGGTGGTGCTAAAAAACTACCAGGAAATGGTGGTGGAGGGCTGTGGCTGCCGCTGAACTGGCGGCGAAACGGCCCCTGGACTTGGACCGGGCGTGCAACAGCGATGCAAAAAAAACAGAAAAGTTTAAAAAAAAAAAGGACTTTCTTTCACAAGCCCCGCCCAGCTTCCAGAAATGTTCACTTGGACACTAATTTATAACGTTTATGTTGAGATGTATTGTTTGTCTCATTTCTTTGTTTTTCTTGACAATATGATCATATATTTTGACAAAATATATATATTTATATCTACATATAAAAAAATAAAAATGAGTCCATATTTTAAACCTAATTAAAAAGCTGTACAACTTTTCATAATGTATATTAGATTGTATGCGTTTTTTAATGAGAAAATAGTAAAAAAAAAAAAAAGTTTAAAGTAAATTCTATTTACTGGTCATATTTATTGCTTTCCTATTATATTCAATTTCATGAAAAAAAAAACAACGTGTTTGGCTTTCCGATAATACATTTGTGCATATCACAAGATGCACCGTATGACATTAATTAGAGCACTACGCTTAAATTGTCACAAAACTGTTGAAAAAATATACATCAGTTTAAATACTCAGACATGTATGTTGATTTTAATTGACCTCTTTGCATAGATCTTAACTCAATGATTTATTTTAGGTAGGCCCTTAAAAAAATCCAGTTTATATACATGTGAAAGATCTGTAAAAACTAGTAAATTAGCAAGGTTTGTAAAAATGAACTTTTTTTTTATATGCAATTGGATTGAAACTCATCTTGGCTGATATTGAAATTTGCCTGCTGGCAATCTAAATGTGTTTTTGGCAAAAAGAAAAAAAACAGAGAAATCTTCTCTGTCTTTCCCAAATAAAATAACTTTTGTTTAATTATCTGGCCTTTCCCAAGCGATGATTTACACCTGTCATACCAAAACATGGAAGAGAGGAATTCCTTGGAAACGCACGCAGTATATATAAAAACAAATCATTCCAAACTTAAGTGGTGTTGAGGGGACATTATGAATCATGAGAGAGAGAGCGAGAGAGAGAGAGCGAACGAGCGAGCGAGCGAGAGAGAGTTAGGTAGCTTACAAGAAAGAACCAGACCACTGTCCTCGGGGGGGGGCCGAAACTCCTCTGGCTTCGCCTTCATTGTTTTCCGTAATTTCACTTTTATCTCAATTAGACTTAACATGTGGTAGGCAAACACTCGCTAACCCAACCGTAGTCTGGCCCGCCTCTCCAGGCTGATTGCGGGAGACGTTTCGGGGAGTGATCCCATTGTTCCCGTCCCTTCACATTGGGGGCTGTGCTTGTGGCCCGATGTGTCCCTGGCCCCGACACAAGGCGACTGGGCCCTCTGAAGAATCAAAGGTTAGACGCTCTGGCTCCTTCCTTTGTCTCCGGCGTCTAATGGCGGCAGGGCAAAGACGGCTGTCTCCAACCTGTGCCCCCGGCACACAATGGGCTTCTACATCACTTATTTACAATCCGACGGCTGGCCCAAATTATATGATAACGTTTGGAAAGGGGTCCGGCTCTCTTTGAACTGTCGGGGGAGGCCGGCTTTGCATTGTTTCGCTGTGCACTGGTGTTGGGCTGATGGACTGAAGGCATGTGTGTGTGTGTTGCTAATGGCAGGGCTGTCCAAGCCCCCACATTTTATTAGCACATCTTTCAGAATGAAATGCTTTTTTTTTTAATTAATGTTTTGCTTAACACAATAGACAAGTTCATAATGTAATTATGGCAAAGATCAATGCTGAATGATTAAACATGTTTGCCAAGTATGCACTCACTTAGATATTCAGTTTATGCATACAAAAACAAAACACTTGAGAGGGAAAAAATGCAAGTGTATGCGTGTATTTTAGGTGTGTGTGTGTGTGTGTGTGTGTGTGTGTGTGTGTGTGTGTGTGTGTGTGTGTGTGTGTGTGTGTGTGTGTGTGTGTGTGTGTGTGTGTGTGTGTGTGTGTGTGTGTGTGTGTGTGTGTGTGTGTGTGTCATTACAGCAGTGTCCTGACAGTACAATTACACACATTTCAACAGCTCCTCCCGCCCGCAGCAGAGATACAATCAGCCAGTTATGTTAATTGTCTGCCGTTTCATTATCCCACCTAGCCCACTGCAAAGAGAGGCCACATGTTTATTAAAAGGCCCGCAGAGGAATGTTGTGTAATCCTAGCACACCCAGTGAGCCCGGCCATTTGGTTTACCGCCACCACTCTGCACTGAGCACTTTGCAAAGTTTACGTCTGACGGGATGGGGTGCCGGGTGCCCTGCCTAATGTCCCCCAAACGGCACCCTCTTTAGTAGTAGGAGTGTCATCGTCCACAATGTGGACTCTAACTAATATGTATGCTCTTGTGTTTTGGAGTTTGAATGTTAATCCGTTGTGTGTGTGTGTGTGTATGTGTGTTAATGTATGTGTGTGTGTGTGTGTGTGTGTGTGTGTGTGTGTGTGTGTGTGTGTGTGTGTGTGTGTGTGTGTGTGTGTGTGTGTGTGTGTGTGTGTGTGTGTGTGTGTGTGTGTATGTTTGTGTTTTTTGTATACACATCCGTGCATATGTTGTGCGTGCAACAGTGTGGGTTTATGCACATGCATATGTGTACCGTGTCGCTTCACGTGAGTTCACATACGTTAACAAACGCACACATACACACGCAGACAAAGGGTGTGTTTGGAGTGGGATGTGGGGGGTGAGTGGTGGGGGGCTATTGCAGCATGAGTACTTAACAAATGGGAGCAGGGAGGCTTTGTCATTCCTATGTGATGTGCCACTCGGTCTCCGGGTAAGTGGCCCTTCTCACGCAATTACAGGTGAGTCATTATGCAGGGGCCTTCATTGACGCGGCCCGCCTAATTGACCAAGTGAACTCTTCAAAAAGCCCATTTATTTGGACGCCCCGCCGTAAAAGTGTTTATAGTTAATAAACCTTCCCTGCAGCCCCGCCGCGAGATGATCAGGGCTAACATGGCCTTGTTTGGGTAGATGTGCAGAGCCATACCTCCGAAACCAAAGAATTGCTACTCCTCCGTCATTAGACTCTCACGGGGACCTCTGGTGCAGCCGTCAGCTGTCAGTCGGTCCAGACCGCACTCTGTAAGTGGTATAGGATCTGACACTCGGCGATGATAGTTTTCCCCTGATTGTTTTTTAATGCTTATCACTTTCTATATATATTTTGCTGTGAGTTGCTAAGTATCTCTAGCGGCGGGTTGCTAACTATATTTTGCGTCTTCATCTGTCGTTTTTCGGTCCTCACTCCATGTGGATACAAAGTCGGCTCAAATGTTAGAAAATTGCCAAAACGGTTCCACATTTTCACAACACCAAACAAGTATATATCTCAGGGTAAAATAGTCTCTATGTATGGGCCAATCACAGAGGCTCATAGTTTATATCATCATAGCATCTTAAGGCTTGTTTCTGGTTTCATTCTTTACAATCAGGCTTACAAGCATGCACACACATATTTTTAGTTTTCTCTGTATATGATCATTTAAAGTAAAAACACACGCACCTGAAACTGTGTGTGGGTTGAAAGGGCAATTCTTAATATTCACGTGACACCCGGTTTGACTCATCTCCCTTCTCGCACAACCGCACATGCATCCACACAATCACACACCTCTGCAATGATGGCCAGGAGTACCCAAATGCACCTCTGTCTCTCTCTTCATGCAGTGGGGGGGGAGAACCACACGCATAGTTACCCTCCAAAACACACACACACACACATCAAAAACCAAACGATTTTGACACATATAAACACTCACACACGCATAGAAGTGCACAGGACACCCCCCCTGCTCTATATGGGAGGTTACTAGGAGGCAGAGGGATCAGTGGTGGACTGACTGTCGGGAAAACGGTTGAAAACTGTCATGAAGGCCAGTGTGGGGGTCACTTTGGTCATGGAAAAGCCTGGTGACTCTGGCGGCTCCAAGAACAGAACAAAACATGGATGTCGCTCCCCAGGAGACTTTAAAGTAAAACATTCAAACATTTTTGACAGTTGTGTGACAGGGCTTTAGTTATTTCTTCCTTTGGGAAAATTGTGTCTCACGCAGCGAACCGTTTTATGTTCTCTGACGGGTAGTGTGTGAGTGTGAGTGTGAGTGTGTGCACCTAGTGGTTCTGTTAACGCCCCCTGTCTCCCTGTCAGAGTTCGAAAAAACAATAATCTGTGTATGTGTGTGTTTGTGTGTGTGTGTGTGTGTGTGTGTGTGTGTGTGTGTGTGTGTGTGTGTGTGTGTGTGTGTGTGTGTGTGTGTGTGTGTGTGTGTGTGTGTGTGTGTGTGTGTGTGTGCGCGCACACACGTGTAATAATGGTAATTGTTGCATGATTGATTAGAAAGACCAGATATTTCCATCTTGACAACTGTTCCCAAACAAAGCATACAGGCCCAGAGAGCTGCGTGTGTGTGTGTGTGTGTGTGTGTGTGTGTGTGTGTGTGTGTGTGTGTGTGTGTGTGTGTGTGTGTGTGTGGTGTGTGTGTGTGTGTGTGGTGTGTGTGCGTGGTGTGCGTGTGTGCCGTGTGTGCGTGTGTGCGTGTGTGTGTGTGTGTGTGCGCGTGAGTGTATGTGTAGGAGTGGATGTGCACGTTTGCTGGAAGGTGGAATGGGGTTTAGCGGGGTAACAGGAGGAAGAAGAGGGGGGGAGGTTGGGGGGGGTTACATACACTTTGTTCTTGAACCCCCTGAAAAGTCCTCCCTCTCTTTCTCCTTCTGACCCCAGCTGGGAGAAAAGGCAGTGGAAATTTCCACTTGTAGGAGATCAACAACCTGTGGGCTTGAAACCCCCCACCCCCTAAAAAAAAAACGTTGAGTGTCAAGTGCTGGTGTCGCTGTGTGGACGGAATGCTTCTTTTGTTGGGCGAGTCTGCGGTGTAATTTTGGGCAGGGCAGGGTGTCCCTGCAGTAGGCCTTTCTTCCACGGGCCCTGTGCACTTTCATTAGATACGCATAATGAAAAGATGGCCGCTCAACCACCCGCCCCCTCCAATGCGCCTCTGGCCTGTACTTAGAGAATAACTCCCCACCACCACCAACACCACCACCTCCACCACCACCACCTCCACCACCACCACCACCTCCCTCTCTCTCCCTACTCCAGGCCTCCTCCACCCTTAGTCCCGTCAGTAACAGGTGTGCAGCCTGCCCCGGCTGCCCTCCGATCGCTTACTGGAATCCCTTGTTTACCTTCATCTTCTCATTAGTGCTCCCAGGAGCAGCAATATTTCCCTCCCCACCCCCTTAAGACTGTAACTTATTACAGTCTGACCGCCGGCTCTGTTTGAAGAGAGAGCCCCTCCTTTGTTATGAAGTTATTTGTTGACAGCGTTTGCCAAAAGCGGCTTGTTTTTCTATTTATCCCTGTCTGCGTCACTATTTGTAGTAAGAGACCCAGTGAGGTACCAGAGGGCTACACGTTTCAACAGCTGCGGTTTGAGGTTATGAGTTTTAGCTTTTCTCTTTCTTTCTCCATTGTTGATGTGTTGGGGTGTGACGCTAGGGGTATGGGTGAGTGTTGGTGATCTGTAAGAAGGTCATTGTTCCCTCACCAAAGTAGTAGACGTTCTTGCAGTAGTCAGAGCAGTTGTACCGCTGTGACTGGTGGTTGTGCTGGCGTGGACAGGCTCACCTCCATGCGGGGGGGCATCCCACACCCACCTTCTCTCAACTGCCTTCTCTAAGCCCCTACCCCATCCCATCAGGCCGTGTGTCAGTGCGTGTATGTCTGTTGTTTGTTTTACAACCACCGCCCCTCAGTGTAAGGCGACTTTGAGTCATAGAAAAGCGCTATGTAAATCCCATTTATTAGTATTATTAGTATTATTTCAGCCCTAACCCTAACCCTAACCCTAACCCTAACCCTAACCCTAACCCCTCCAGTCGGTCGCCAAGGGCGGGTTGATGTGGGGTTGTGTCCGTGTGTTTACGTGCCCACAGACTCCCTCTGTGAGGGGCCTTTTGTACGTCTCCCCGAGAGGCAGGTGGATCGGGCCTCAGGTTTGCCCACGGCCGGGCTTGAAAGCAACCAGCGTGAAACCAGAGATGAAACGCGACCCCGAGGCAATTAGGCCCACAATGAGGGCAGTTCTTTCTCTTTTTTTCTTCCTCCACCCTTCTTTTGTGTTGTGCCTAACACAGTTTAAGACACGGGGTATTTTCTTTGGGACGTTGGACTATATATGGAAGAGAGAAAAAAATAAAACGAAAGCAAGTCCACCACAAAATAGCAACTGTGCGGAAAAGGTAGGAGTCATGTGGATGGTTGTTATGTGCTTGTAGGTAGAGGCTGGAGAGTTGCGCCTACCCGTCGGCCTATGTTGTTGTCCCACATTAACGTGGAGGAGAGGGTAGGGATGGTACCGGAGAGGTGAGGAGTGGACGGTTACTCAAGTGGTCCATTTTGAGTTGACTGGAGACACACACACACACACACAGACACAGACACACACACACACACACACACAAACATACCCTGACACATTCACACACTAACACACACACACACACACACACACACACACACACACACACGCACACACGCGCACACACACACACACACACACACACACACACACACACACACACACACACACACACACACACACACACACACACACACACACACACACACACACACACACACACACACGAGCACAGAAGGAGTAAAAGAAGAAGAAGAAGAAGATGAACACCACCTACCCCCCCCCCCCTCTACTCAACCCCCACCCCTCCCCAGCCTCCCTGCCTCCCTCCCTCCCATCCTCCCCCTCTCCTCCCTCCTCCCCTCCCTGCCTCCGCTGCCATACTATCGCTCCCCTGAATGGAGTGTGTCTACCGGATCTGGCTGGGATGAAATGTCATATCTCAGACTGATCCTTATCTCTTAATCGCTTCCTTTGTCTCGTGTGATTCCCCAGACCCCTCCTGACTTCCCTCTGTGGACGGACGGCCCTTTGAAGTGTCAGCCACAGTTAGGGACGCTGAGGGCGGGATAGCAGCGCTGTGCGCATGTCTGAGCCCTGTCTGTGTGTGTGTGTGTGTGTGTGTGTGTGTGTGTGTGTGTGTGTGTGTGTGTGTGTGTGTGTGTGTGTGTGTGTGTGTGTGTGTGTGTGTGTGTGTGTGTGTGTGTGTGTGTGTGTGTGTGGGTGTGTGTGTGTGTGTGTGTTTGGGTGTGTGGGTATGTGTGTGTGTCATAGCACATGAGGGTTATTTTGCAAGTACATTGTGTCTGTGCCTGTGTGTGTGTGTGTGTGTGTGTGTGTGTGAGTATGATTGCATTTATGTGTGAGTGTGTGTGTGTGTGTGTGTGTGTGTGTGTGTGTGTGTGTGTGTGTGTGTGTGTGTGTGTGTGTGTGTGTGTGTGTGTGTGCGTGTGTGTGTGTGTGTGTGTGTGTGTGTGTGTGTGTGTGTGTGCGTGATGTGTGTGTGTGTGTGTGTGTGTGTGTGCTGTGTGTGTGTGTGTGTGTGTGTGTGTGTGTGTGTGTGTGTGTGTGTGTGTGTGTGTGTGTGTGTGTGTGTGTGTGTGTGTGTGTGTGTGTGTGTGTGTGTGTGTGTGTGTGTGGTGTGTGTGTGTGTGTGTGCGTGTGCATGCATGGTCATGTAAAGCAGAGGTCTGTTTCTGCTCTAAGCTAATGAGAGCAACAGAGGTTATCTGCATCTCGTGGTGGAGAGACCTCCAGGAAGTGTGCTGCTGTGTTTCGAGCTAAAGGCAGCTGCATCTTGTGCAACTAACGCTGCCCTTGTAAACACAAATGTACAGATGCCACATCTGCCTGTGAATCAATGTGTGTGTGAGCGATTTGGTGTCTGATTGGGGGTTCTGTGTGTAAACAGTTAATGTTTACACATACATAAAGATTTAAATTGCAAATGTACGTTCATTTAAGATAAAGTCTTCTCTTGACAGTGTGTCATATTTGCTCACGGGGTAAAAACAGATATCCATTAAAGGTATACTATTTTCCTCACTTACTTGTTAAATTTGACTCTTCTTATGAGTGTGTTTCAGTTAGATATTAACCTTTTTCCTATAAAATCATTAAATTAAACAATTTCCCTCCAAGAGAAATAAAGTTATCATGATTTGAGTGTTTTGCATTGCATGGTGTTCATGTTAAAAAGTGGTATAAATAAAATGAATGAATAGAAAAGTTGTAGAAAATGTCTCTGTTGTCCCAGTACTGTAATGGTGTATGGTGTATGTGTGTGTGAGATGAGAGGGACAAAATAAGAGAATAAAATTGTGAATGAGACACAGAGAGGGAGAGAGAAAGAGAGTTTGAGAGAGAAAGAGAGTTTGCGAGACGGATGGAAAAGGAGGGGGAGGAAAACAGAGAATACATTTGACTCAGAGATTGATGGACATCTACCAGACTAGGCAGAGGATGCTTGTAAACACGTATGTCTTTGAAAAAAATCAGCGCATCACCACATACGTAATGTATCCTATCTCCCATGGCTCATGGATGTCCTGACTCACTGAAGGATGTGACAACATCTCTGAGCTCATCCACAGCGCTTCCATTCATTTACACAAGACCCAAATCACAACCATGGGGGCTCATTGTCTACACCCCCTGGTGGCAGGTTGTGGCAACACAGGCTGCATTGTTAGTGGCATGTGTGTCTGTGTGTGTGCATGTCACGTCTCCATTTGTGCATAGTTACAGTGGTACTGCGTCAATAGTCGGCAACAGAGCCATATGTCTCAGCGGGAGAGAAGCCAGGCCACCCAGCACTTTAGCCCTTAGTAAGATAGAGGAGAGCGGCCTTTAAAGATGTTGTATAAACCATCAGCCAAAAGCAACAGACTTGTACATTTCAGGCAGTGGGGCCCTTTTCTGGCGCTTGTTGAAGCACCTGGACCGAGCGAGCAAGGAGTGTGGAGGCCGAGTGGAACGCAGCAGAGGAACGAATAACAGCATTAGTGTCAAAAGTCGCAGGGGCCAGATTCTTTGGCGTGTGCACACACATGTTTCAGCGCTAGTCGCAGAGCAATGCTCTTATTAACGTCCAGCTTGCAGTTGAGGTAATTCCACACTATGTCTGCATTGTTCAAGCCACTAGAGTATCGGTGAATATATTGGTACATTTTAATTGTATCAAGCCTCTCATTTGAACAGAATTTTAGTGAGCATCCACAACATTGGCCATGGCCTGATATGTTGGCTGATGGATTTCTTAACTGAAAAGTTGCAGTGGGTGATGATAATGGAGTTAGATAGATGTTCATTTTCAGTACTCGTCCTTCTTGGACATCAATGGGTTCAAAACTATAGAGAGGACAATATGTGGTAGAAAGAATCCTTTGGTTATCTCTCCTGTGGATAAAAGTTACAAATATCTTGATACTGTAAATGATGAAAAGCTGATCTGTGAGCTTCATGTGGATGCTGTGTGTAGAAAATCCCATCACCGCGTTTTAATGCTGAGAACATCTTAATGAAAATATTTTTGATCCTAGCGTACCCCTGTCCAAGAGTTAATGTTGCTTCCATCTGGCCACAGATACAATCTGCTAAAGTTTTGGACCAATACACTTGGGTTACTAACCCTAACCCTAACCCAAAAAATATATATTTTAATAAAATAACTAAAGGTGCTTTTATGTTGGGCTTATTGTTTAATATCACAAGTGTTCACTCGAGACATATGTGGTGACGCCTTCTACTGCCAGGCGTGAACTGACTTCACACCACTTAGAGCTGTCCACAGGTGATCGGATCACCTGAGCTGCATGTTATTGCCAGGTGTGAACACGGCCTAATTAGACTGTGCAGAGAGCCAATAAGTCTAACCCTGACATGCTTCTGTAAGCTAGTTCAATACTTTTTAAGTTATTAGCAGTATTGTTCCGTCCTCATATGTGTCCCATTGCGTTTCGTGGAAGGTGGTCTGCTGAAGGTCGTGTGTTTTGACACAGTGACTTTTCAGGGAGGCCTGAAGGGAGTCCAATTTTTTTCTGTTGGGATAGTTTCAAAATCAAGCTTATTTCTGTCTGGTTCCTCCAAATTGCAGACCAAAGCTTTGTTGTTAGGCCACCTGTGGCGCGTCACTGGGACAGGCCTTCACGAAGGCTACCAGTGGCGCAACACAGGTAGCCTCTAAATCACACCCTAGATAATAGCGCAAAATGATCGCTGTGTTTGCATCTGTGGAAAGTAATTAAAAGTGCATTCCCCTCACATTTTGGGGGAAGTTGGGGGTGGGGTGAAGGTTTGGCTGACAGATAAAAAAAAATGTATTTGGTGAATGTTATGGTCTCATCATGCTTGGAAGGATTTTTTATAAATTGATATAGCGCTGGCTTCCACAAGATTCAGTTATTCTGGTTGCACAACTTAAAAAAACCAACAGATTTGTCAGCGAGGGAGTGAGTCCTCTTGGTGTGAAGCTGGAAGATTGAAAAGTGTGAGAAAAAACACACAATTTTAATTAAACACTTTAGCCACTATTAAAACTAGCTTGGGAACAGTCATGCCAAAATCCAAACAGACCCGTTACCTTGGTTACAGTGTAGGCCCCCGCTGAGGAGGTGCACGCCCCCCCTCTACGAGCTTGGGAAATGGTTGTAACAAAAAAGATGACAATATGACATTGAGAAAGTATGATAATGAGCAACACCTAGGGTTTGGCATGGCATTGACAAGAAAACAAGCTTGAGGTTGAAACAGTGACAGTGGCGACGGTAGAGGCAAAATTATAATGATTGGGTCTAGGAGTGAGTCAAAGGATTTTGATGAAAGAGTAGTAAAAGGAACACGCTCTTCTTGCCTGGGTTTACGTTTGATGCTTGCTCTTAACCAGCTGGAGGAAGGGAGTAAGGGGTAGAGAACACCTTCCCTTATTAACTCCAGACTGTTCCCCGGTATCCAACTGTAGCGATTGAGACCAAAGCGAAGAGGTTTGTCCAATACAACCATATACCCAGGCTCTGTGTGTGCATGAGCATTGTGCACAGGCTTTAGGTGTGTGTGTGTGTGTGTGTGTGTGTGTTTAAACAGTACAGTACTGTTAATGTACCATATCATTGTGAGATGTAATACGTATTATCACAATAATTATGTCACAATAATCATCGCTGCATGAAATGTGCCCGATATCACTTATTATCAAGATATCAAGTATGAACTCAAAATACAATTATTCTTTTTGACACGTACACAACATGAGTTCAAGTGTTCATTAGTATCAAAACAAACTGTCGTTGTTGAGTTAAAATGAGAGGAAGGGAATGAAAAGAGAGAAAAGCCACAGAAAAGAGTGCAGATGTAAGCAATGTTTTAGGAGAGATTAGAGAAAGAGAGAGAGAGAGAAAGCTGGAGTGGGATGGAGAGAGAGAGAGAGCTGGAAGAATGAGAGCTGGAGAGGGAGGGAGAGAGCAGAGACAGAGAGAGAGAGAGAGAGAGAGAGAGAGAGAGAGAGAGAGAGAGAGAGAGAGAGAGAGAGAGAGAGAGAGAGAGAGAGAAGAGAGAGAGAGAGAGAGAGAGAGAGAGAGAGAGAGAGAGAGAGAGAGAGAAGGAGGGAGAGAGAGAAGGAGGGAGAGAGAGTGTCCAGACCTCGACCCGCTCTGAGGCGTCAGCCACAGCTCACCGTTTTGACTGAATCCCTCAACAGTCTGACAGGTTTTTGGTGTTTCTCATCGGACAAGTGCTTGAGTTGGCCGTGTTTGAGTTTCATCAAACTAAATACGGTTAACTCCTGGAGCCAGAGACGGGTCGGGGGGTGGTAAAGTGGTATGTTCCTATACCATACAAGGGTAAGAGAGGCTACGTGTTGCTGAGAAAAGAGAGAGTACAGGAGAAGGTATGAGGGAACAGAGATCCTCGGACATAAACACAAGGTGTGTGTTAGTAGACCAAACAGTACAGCTGGGCTGACAGCTGGCTGGGCGCTTTATTACGACGGCCTTCCACCAGGCAAACATGTTGAGCACAAAAAACATTGCCCGTTCTAACATTCCCGAGTCCACAGTGAAAACAACCTGAATGTTCCTGATGGTACTTACAGAAAAAAGAAAAGAAGTCTCAGACCACAAAAATAACAGACAAAATATGTAATGCTAGTGGGATCGAGATCTGTGTGTGTGTGTGTGTGTGTGTGTGTGTGTGTGTGTGTGTGTGTGTGTGTGTGTGTGTGTGTGTGTGTGTGTGTGTGTGTGTGTGTGTGTGTGTGTGTGTGTGTGTGTGTGTGTGTGTGTGTGGGTGTGTGTGTGGGTGGGGGGTGGGTGGGTGGGTGGGTGTGTGTGTGTGTGTGTGGTGTGTGTGTGTGTGTGTGTGTGTGTGTGTGTGTGTGTGTGGTGTGGTGTGTGTGTGTGGTGTGTGTGTGGGGGGGGGGGGGGGGTGTGGGTGTGTGTGTGTATATATGTGTGTGCATGTGGTGTGTGTGTGTGTCTTACCATGTGCGTTCTTTTGTCTGTGTTTGTATGTTTGACTTACTGTGTGTGTGTGTGTGTGTGTGTGTGTGTGTGTGTGTGTGTGTGTGTGTGTGTGTGTGTGTGTGTGTGTGTGTGTGTGTGTGTGTGTGTGTGTGTGTGTGTGTGTGTGTGTGTGACTTACTGTGTGCGTTCTTGTGTTTGTGTGTGTAATTTACCGTGTGCGTTCTTGTGTATGTGTGTGTGTGCGTGTGTGACTTATCATGTACAGTTCTGTGTGTGTGTGATGTGGTTCGCTGGGTCAGTATGTGAGTTGCTTCTGTCTGCCTCGGTCACCATCTATAAGGAAAATAGTCTCCGTATTTTAGGGCAAAAATATATAAATTACATGGTTGCTTTTAATTAAATTTGCTGTGTTTTGTGAAGGCTTTGGTGAGAAGAAACCAGGGAAGGGAGGCTTCATGTGGGGCTCGTTGTAAGTGCACGTGTGGGTTGGAGCTTGTGATTATGTCTGTCTGCTTGCATGTGTGTGTGTGTGTGTGTGTGTGTGTGTGTGTGTGTGTGTGTGTGTGTGTGTGTGTGTGTGTGTGTGTGTGTGTGTGTGTGTGTGTGTGTGTGTGTGTGTGTGTGTGTGTGTGTGTGTTGTTTTTGTGTGATTTATTTTCTGATCTCTCTCTCTCTTTATATCTTGCAATGATTTCGGGGAAAGTTGTAAAAATGAAAAAACGTATAAAGTACAATAGACTACAAACACAAAACGCCTGCACACACGGCCAATTTGCGTCGTCGTCTCCCACTGGAACCCACAGCTTCCAGCATAGCATGCTGCTTACACACTTAACAAATGAGACAGCTGAATGATCCATCATTAAACCAGGCGTGCTGAAAGTGTGTCTGTATGTCTTTCATTTCTCCAAACGCAACACACACATACAGACACACACACACACACCCCTACTGAGTGCAGGTGCGTTGGCACGGAGACGAAACGAGGGAGTAGGAAGGTCAGAGGATGGGGGGGAAAGTGTGTGTGTGTGTGTGTGGGGGGGGGGGGGGGGGGGAGGGGATGTCGTGCATTCGGTAATGAAGAGAGCACTCCTCTCTTAATTGTACCTTCTTAACACCGCACCGGGACCACCTCCAACAGGGACCAGAGTCCAATGGCCTGCATTGGAAGTGACTCCAGACTGCACACGGCCCCAGCCGGAATGGAACGGCCCCGGAGAGCCCTTCGGCTGGACGGGGCCCTCTGACAGGGCCCTCGGCGAAGATAAAGTGTACAACAATGTATCGGCAGCCAGGGAGTTGGCGGAAAACGCATATATCATTCATCTCTGTCCTCCATTAAACGACACACCACAAACACCTGCCAGCTTTTTTGTGCGTGTGTGTGTGTGTGTGTGTGTGTGTGTGTGTGTGTGTGTGTGTGTGTGTGTGTGTGTGTGTGTGTGTGTGTGTGTGTGTGTGTGTGTGTGTGTGTGGTGTGTGTGTGTGTGTGTGTGTGTGTGTGTGTGTGTGTGTGTGTGAATGTCTGCGTAGGAATGTTTTTGCCGCGTGGGTCCTTGTGTTAAAAATATGCTCATGGGAAAGGAGGCGAGTATATTGTAATTTAAAGCTCATTCAAAAGCGTCTGGTGTAACACAATGGGCTTGAAGGCTACAATATAGAAGAAAAATATATATATCTATAAATCTATACACGTGTGTGTTATATGCATTCTTTTCTTAACTGTGATCGCCTCTTTTGATCCCTCGGACGATGGAGCTCTTCCCTTCTGTTGTGTTTCTCATTTCTCCTAGTTTTCATTCTGTCTGTCTGGGGTCGAGACTCACGCTAAGGAGCAGCAAATAGATAGGCCATCTGTCAGGTGTCCTAGCCGTCAGAGAACACAAGATGGGCCCAGGTCAACAGGTTTAAGAAAAACCCCAGAATTCACCAGAGAGCGAGAGAGAGAGAGCGAGAGCTGCTGTTATTTCTTAGCAATTCCATAAGGGAAGTTTCTGTTAAGTCTACCTCGGGTTCTAAAGCAAGGTGGCAATTTACGGCCCACCGCAAATCCGGAGTACTAAGAAAGAGCGCACTCTTTGTTAATCGTATTTATTTTGTAACGGTACGCCATTGAGTCCTCTGTCGTAATCGTGTGCTTTTGTGTACTTCTGCATTTTAGCTGGTATTTGTGTGTTTATTTTCATAGGGACAGCGGCCCTTACAGATCCAGATCTTTGTCTGGCGGTTGCAGGAATGTCGTCACAGTGACGCATGTAACCAGCCTCTCTAATTAGATGGTTGTGGAGGCCAGATGACCATTACCAGGGGCTAGGCTGCTCCCTCCTGTTTCCTTGGTGTGTGTGTGTGTGTGTGTGTGTGTGTGTGTGTGTGTGTGTGTGTGTGTGTGTGTGTGTGTGTGTGTGTGTGTGTGTGTGTGTGTGTGTGTGTGTGTGTGTGTGTGTGTGTGTGTGTGTGTGTGCGTGCGTGTGTGTGTGTGTGTGCGTGTGTGTGTGTGCGCGTGTGTGTGCGTGTGTGTGTGTGTGTGTGTGTGTGTGTGCGTGTGTGTGTGTGTGTGTGTGTGTGTGTGTGTGTGTGTGTGTGTGTGTGTGTGTGTGTGTGTGTGTGTGTGTGTGTGTGTGTGTGTGTGTGTGTGTGTGTGTGTGTGCGTACGTGTTTGTCGAGCGATGACATCACAGTCTGGGTCCTGGGACAACCCTATCATTGGGGTGATTGACAGGAAGTAATTCGTCAATGGGCGACTATCCAGTGGCCCCAGCCCTTCTCCGACGCAGACCAGACCACACCTTGAGGAGGAGGCGGTGGGGGACGTGGGCCCCGGGTGCCAGGGCTATGTGGGCTGTGCCACTTCAAGCCAGGAATGCTTATCATGTTGAGGTTGAAACTGAGACGCACCGCATTGCGGCCGCGCCTGCAGCTGGGACAACACGGCCATGAATGCACAGGGGCTGGCGAAAGGAAGTGATATAGGCCCGACAACCCACACCCTGCACGCTCAGCGGTAAACGCACTAGACACGCACACACACACACGCATCCGTGCGTGCATGTACACAATCACGCAAATGTACGCGCATGCAAGCCACACGCTTGCACTCATGCACTCATGCACAGGTAATGCACACTCAAAAAGATAAACAGGAACCCACAAACATCCAAGTATACGCAAACTCTCAACGCATATCATTACACACAGGTACTAATACACACATATGCGTACATTAACATACATACACCTTTAGAATGCACAGGCCCAAACTTTTCCGCACACAGGAAGACGTGTGTATACGCAAACATTCACACACATGCATGCAAAACACACCCACATGCAAGAACACAAATGTATACACAAGTATACACACATACACACAAGCACACACACACACACACACACACACACACACACACACATACACACACACACACACACACACACACACACACACACACACACACACACACACACACACACACACACACACA
>OLKM01002902.1:0-11324 GCA_900291075.1 Melanogrammus aeglefinus | reverse complement strand
CCCCTATTCTCTCTCTCTCTTTCTCTCTCTCTCTCTCTCCTCTCTCTCTCTCTCTCTCTCCTCTCTCTCTTCTCTCTCTCTCTCGCTCTCTACTCTCCCTCGGCTCTAGGCCATCTCCTGTGTGCTGCTGTCTCATACTCATCTATCTTCACTCTCATCCTCTCTGCGTATCTCTGTCTCTCTGTGTGTGCTGTGTGCGTATGTGTGTGTGTTGTGTGTGTGTGTGTGTGTGTGTGCTGTGTGTGTGTGTGTGTGTGTGTGTGTGTGTGTGTGTGTGTATGTTCGTGTGTGTATGTGTGTCTATTTGTGTCACCAAAACAGTAGTTAATGGTGGTGGTTTCTATGGAGTTACATCTCTTCCCCTCCTCCTATTCTCTCTCTCCCTCTCTCTCTCTCTCTCTCTCTCTCTCTCTCTCTCTCTCTCTCTCTCTCTCTCTCTCTCTCTCTCTCTCTCTCTCTCTCTCTCTCTCTCTCTCTCTCTCTCTCTCTCTCTCTCTCTCTCTCTCTCTCTCTCTCTCTCTCTCTCTCTCTCTCTCTCTCTCTCTTTCTCCCCTTGTCTCTCTTTGTAACACCCCTCCATCCCTATGTCCCTTGTCCCCCAACCACCCCCCTCCCCCCCCCACCCCACCCCCACCCTTCCTCGGGGCCCCGGACCACCTACGTGTAAGGGTTTTTAGGGTGGAGCAGGGACCATCCTATCTGCAGCACGAGTACACTCAAACCGGGCCATAATGACTTCCACTTAGAGCCGCTCCATAAACACTCTCATATGCACAGTGACACACACACACACACACACACACACACACACACACACACACACACACACACACACACACACACACACACACACACACACACACACACACTAGTAGCACACTACACACACACACACACACACACACACACAGAGTCACACACCTGGGTCCGGGCCTGGGCCTGGGTTCTAGTGCATGCTTTCCTCCACCGCAAAGGCTGTGGCCACTTAGCTTGCTTCCCCCTTCCTTTCTTAATTGGGATCTGTTTGTTTGTTTGCTCATTCCTCCCTTTTTGTTTGTTTAGCCACCCTGTTTATGAGATTTCGCAACATATTTAGCGCCAAACTTTGCTAGTGCTCGTTTTTTTTTATTGTTTTGCCTTTTTTTTTTTACCACTGGATGGATTACATCAGTATTTGATTGCATTCGTCTTTAACTCTTCCCCATATTGATATATTAACTGTGATTTCTACAGTTATTAACTTGATTATCTCCAGTGGTGTGGGAGGCATCGCCGTTGCGATTTTGAGTTTTGTGGTTTTCATAGAACTACAGGTTCAGAGTGGTTCCAGCCCTCGCTAGAGAGTGATGTCAATGCATGTTGTGTAATAAAGTTTTATATTATGTAGAATAGAATTTGCAATTGTGTACGGTCACCACAGGGGCGGGGCTGACTTCTCCCTTTACTCCTAGAATGATCTCAAGCCATTAAAATTGCAAAAGAGGACTGCTGATCAGTTCAGCAAGACGCGCACATGGATATGGCATGATTAAAGATGTCAGTTGCTTGAGTATTAATCGTTCTCTTCCACACCATTGCTGGCACCCTCAATTGCCTTGAGGACATAGCATACTAAGTCTATTACATACTTGACGTCCGATGACATGACACAAAAAAATGCACTTTACTACCAAGACAAGTACCCGGCACACCAATTCCGGGCACTTCTCTCTGTAGTTAAGCGCTCACGATAGCACAGCGCTCACGATAGCACAGCGCTCACGTTAGCGATAGCACTCGTGCATAGAAACCCACGGTTTAGTGCCGATGTCGTGTCAGTGAGGGCCTGTCGGGAGAGCTCTTCTCACACCATCTCTAGCACGGCACCTGGACTTTATCTCGCCAGGAGATAGACACAAACATTCACACGTCGTTCCACACAAACCCCTTTGGCAGAAAAACACCAACACGCAACAGGGCTCAATCCCCTGCTGTCAGAGATAGGTCAGTCTATCTGTGGCCTGCTCTGACAGGAGAGGGAGATTAGGAGGCTTTTTAAAATGGCATTTTTGCCAGCAGACTGTGAAGTCTATTACGTGACAACAGCCCTATCTTCCTTGACGATAGCAGGACTGAAACATGGGGACAAAGTGTGGAGGTGAGATGGGAATCGCATTGTTCTATCAGCGTTGACATCTAGGCCCGTTTTATATCGGGACCCGCAACGGTGGTTAGAAAGCCACAGAGACGAGATGGTTCTTCCTCCTCCTTCTTCCTTTGTGTTCCCTTTTTTCCTTTATGTTTATGCTTTCCAAATGCAAATAAGATACGTTCTCTAACGGCCACTAAGCCAAACATGAACGTACACAGTGTACATGACAGAACAAATGAGTCTGATCCACAAGTGAATGAAACGCAAAAGGAAAAAAAAAATCACCCTTCATCTGGTTTGTTTGGAATTTCTGGTGTTTATGACTCCAAAACTATGCATCTCATTGTGCGATCTGTGGGCCTGTCTGTGATGTGTTTGGGACACTGTCTCCAGTCCCATCTGTACACAACAGGTGACTTATCTCCAGAGCTCGGGTTCTGCCAAGCGTGGGCCTTCACAGCTCAGAGGGCCACTATCGGGACCGAACCCCCCTCGGCCGATATCTCCCCATGGGGGCCCGGAGGTGGAGATTCGGTGGTGGTGGTGGTGGTGTGTCGGGTTGCAGTAAAGGTAGTCCGCTGTTGCATGATCGGAATCAAGAATACGAGCGTAAAACGTCAAGGGAATGTTCTCTGGTTTCTCTTCCACTGGAGAAGATATTTACTTGGCACAATATGCTAATGCCACAAAAAAGTGGCTATGAAAGTGGTTATAAAGATAGTCATGTGTGTATGTTTTAGAGATGATGAGATTAAAGAGGTCAAGAGCCTTTGCAGTTGAGATTTTAAGGCAAACCCCCAAAAAAGTGTTTTACTTACATTAAAACATTATTTTAGTATTTGTGGTTAGTAATATTATTAATAATAGCTTGGACTAATATAGCGCCTTTCATGGTACCCAAGGTCGCTTAAAAAAAAGGAGGGGAAGGGGGGTCAAAGTACCTAGTGAAAAATAATGTTTTAAGGATTTTTTTTAACATGGGCAGGGATATGGGCAGGGATAAAACAAAGTAGTTACAGTTGTGCTTGTCTTCCATTTTCTATTTGCTATTTGAAATATTGTTAAACCCTATCCCCCCTATCTGGGTAATAAAAGAAGAACGGCATAATAAAACAATTATGACCAGGTGATGCAACTTAAAGCTGATGCCCCCATATAAACAGTCCAGTCATCTCCACAGAAACCAAAACAGTTTTCGGAAGAAAGTTTGAACCAGTTTGAACGAGTGGCCTGCATTTTCCTGGATGGTAACCACCACAGTGGTTTCCTCCATTAAACCTGTGTCATGGATGTGTCAGACCCATTATAACTAGATGACAGATAGACCCGTGCTACTGTGAAAACCTTTCACAACCTTCACTTGGTGTGTGTCTGTGTGTGTGTGTGTGTGTGTGTGTGTGTGTGTGTGTGTGTGTGTGTGTGTGTGTGTGTGTGTGTGTGTGTGTGTGTGTGTGTGCGTGCGTGCGTGCGTGCGTGCGTGCGTGCGTGCGTGCGTGTGTGTGTGTGTGTGTTTGTGTGTGTCTGTGTGTGTGTGAGAGAGAGTGCGTGTGTGCGTGTGTGTGTGTGTGGGAGAGTGTGTGTGTGTGTGTGTGTGTGCGCGTGTGTGTGTTTGTAGCTGTGTGTGCACACCGCAACCTCTATACCAGGGGGTCATACAGAGTTCCCCAGGTAGTGACTCAATTACATTTTTGTGAGCGAGTCAATTACTGCGTGTGACTCACTCTTTTGCAAGGTCAATCTTCTCTGTGAGTCAAGTGTTCGAGTCCTCGCACCTCATACCAGGGGGTCATACAGAGTTCCCCAGGTAGTGACTCAATTACATTTTTGTGAGCGAGTCAATTACTGCGTGTGACTCACTCTTTTGCAAGGTCAATCTTCTCTGTGAGTCAAGTGTTCGAGTCCTCCACCTACCAGCACCTCCGCTGTGCTTCCCACTACACAAAAGGACTTCCTAGTTCTTCTTTTCCCCCCGTCTTCTTTTTTAGCCTCTCCCTCCGTTTGAACGGAGTTCTAATTGAAGTCCCCCTCTTTGATGTGTGCACTTAAGAGGTTTAGTCTGCCGAGCGTCACTTTACAACATCTGCTAATGACGTCTCTCGGCCCCCTCCCCACTCCTAGTGTTTATTCAACCAGTGTTTCCATTAAGACTTTTGTGGAATTTTTTTTTTTGTTTTGGGGGAGGGCGTGGGGTGTGTGTGGGGGGGGGGGGGGGGGTCCCCATTACACGTTTGGTTTAATGGTGATCGGCTTCAGAGGTTCTTGAAGGTGTTGTCGTGAACCGCTGGTGTACCCTGGACATGGTCCAGGTCGGGCGGGGGAGGACTTTTATTGTGAAAAGAGTTAGTCATTTAAAAAGGCCGGATCCGCGATATCTAACAAAACCAACAATTAAAATAAATGCTTTTGAGGAAAATGTTCTGAGCTAGAAGTGAAATCCAAATCAGTAAAACCACAAATCCTGACAAAATCCCAAAGATATACCAACATTCAACAACAGCGCTGCTTCTCTAGTATGTTAAGGGTCATCGTGACCAAGCAAACTCTTTTCGTAACAAGTAATTGATGGTGCAGCAGAGAGAGGCCAAAAAAAAAAGAAACAAAACGAAGCGGTGCACCTTGAAACTCCATCTGCACACACAGAGAGCACACAGGTGTGGCCGGGGTTACACAGCGCTCTGAAGAAAAGCCATAAAAACACAATGTTATTGAGTGTGCTCCCCGCGGATCTGAGGCACGGTACATATGCAGAGCTACGTCCAGCAGAACCAGCCGCTGACTCACTCACCATGAAGAGTTCCAGAACACGCCGTCCCGTCCCCCACCCCTGTCCCCCCCCAACAACCCCCCCGTCCTCCCACCACCACCCAACCCGTCTCCCTCCGTGTCTGTCTACTTGGTGTTGAAAGTACAGAGTCTGCTCCCATCACCACTGATCCACCGTACGAAGCCCGGGCCCACCAGCCGTAGTATAAGGGTTTGATAGTGAAGGTTAGGGATTATACGTTTGACCAAAAAAAGGCTAAGGAAAAAACAAAGGTCCAGAGGGCAGTGTGTAGTCCTGGATACTATCGGCATGCGTAATCTGTCTCAGCTGCCCATCGCCTCACTAGCAAACTTCAGCGCTTGTCTGCCACAACTGTGCCTCCTGAGCCACCTCCATCTGTCCCTATCTCTGATGCCTGATTCTAGCGTCCGTCAGATCGCTGCTCTGTTTGTCAAATGTATGTATATGCACTTCATCAGTTACCATCTAAGGCCAGACACGTCCTCATCACTGCCAGAATAACTCTTGCCAGCCGCAGCTACAACCCGCTGAACCCAGCAGCACCCCATGTGCAGTATGAGGCATCTGAGACCACACTGTAGTGTATTCCTTGAAGAAAAGACAGAGAAAATGGTGAGTTGTTTCATACCACTGTTAAGGTTGGCCATTATATGTTGAGGGGTATGCTAGCTTCAGGCAGCATGTGTTGTACACTCAGCGAGCAGGCAAAGTGTAAGCTCAGAGACACGTATGTTCTCCCCTGTTCCCAGCCGGTGCTAAGTCCTCGTCCTTTTTGGCTGCGGTGAACTCGTAACACAACCAAAGTGCATCTGTGAGCTTGTTATCGATGTTTATGACTCCAAGTTCCTTGTGCCATTGTTTGTGGTTCCCGGGCAAAGGGATAAGCTTATTTTAGGGAGCAGGACAATTAGGCCTATCATCCAAAATATGAAGTTCACTGACCATTAATGAGAGCTCATCTTCTCCACAAGTCGTGACCCTGAATGTGAGCGGTTTCTCCAGTTGCTAAACTGCCTCTCCCGGTGGTTGGGGCCAGAACTGCTAGGCGGCGTTGGGCTTGAGGGAATCCATCACCCTGGTTCCAAAGCAGGAGTGTGTGGTGTGGAGGAAGCAAACCAGCTCGTCTCCTGTTTCGCCAGGGAGTACAGTCATGGCGGAGCCAACCTCAGCGTGTTAAACTCCTTAAAACGTTCTAGCGAGACTTGAAACGCCTCAAAAGTTTTCCAATGGATTAAAGACACTGTCCAGAAGTCACCCACTACAACAGTAATAACAGTAATGGAAACTTAGCGCAACGTATTTTCACACCAAAAAAGAAGGAGCGACAAAACTAATACTGGAGTAGGTTTCACATTGAAGTTTATACCGTTTATTTTTATGTTTAGGGTCTACGGTCGGGTGCTGGTGGAGCAGCAGGAACAAGAAGGGATAGGATCCAATTGCAGACATCTCAGAAAAAAAGACCTTTAGTCAATAACTCACCAATCTCCTGGAGATGGACAGAAAAACAATTAAGGAGGAACAAGGGACATGATATAAAACAGAGAACTAACAAAGGGGAAAGTGAAGTGAACTGGTGTATAAAGGGAGAGACGAATGGGGGAATGAGGTGCAGGTGGGACGGTTGACAGGGATGCTCAGGTGAGGGGAATGAAGTGATGCCGATGGGGGTGGCAGGATCTGTGAAGTGAGGGGGGAAAACAACCGGTTGGACAGGGGGGAAACAAACACTAAACAAAATAGAGGCATAGACAGAACATGACAATTTGAGTTTTGGGTTTTTTGGTTTCTATTAATCATTTCTACCAGCCGTCTTCACTGTGGGGATAAGCCAACAACAATCCTTCATTCCGCACATGATCATGTTTTGATTCAGAGTGTGCACCAGTCTGTTGGAGAGAGAGAGAGAGAGAGAGAGAGAGAGAGAGAGAGAGAGAGAGAGAGAGAGAGAGAGAGAGAGAGAGAGAGAGAGAGCGAGAGTGAGAGAGAAGAGAGAGAGAGAGAGAGAGAGAGAGAGAGAGAGAGAGAGAAGAGAGAGAGAGAGAGAGGAGAGAGAGAGAGAGAGAGAGAGAGAGAGAGAGAGAGAGAGAGAGAGAGAGAGAGAGAGAGAGAGAGAGAAATTATTATGTTGTGTGAAGCTCTAAAATTAAACACGATTTTATCCATCTCGAAAATTTAATTGAATTAAATTTTCGTTCTCTCGGACTGGAAAAAAAAAAAGTTAAATCTATCCGTGGGAAACAATGTATTAGCTTGGTGGATGATAGAGGGTAAAGGGCATACAAAGCCCTTGATATGAGACCAAATGTAATTGAACGTTACTGTTTAATCGTTACAAATTTCTCCCTTTTTTTGGGAATTCAAACAATCATTTGGAATGTAGGATGGCCTACACAGCAAAACAAAATATAGGTGTAGACGTTTGGGGATATACAGTGTATAACATCAGGGTGAGGGGCTTGGTTTATTAGTTAGGGTTAGGTTTGAGGGTCAAGGATAGGATTCAATTCAAGCGTTAAAGGCTATTGAATGGTAAGGGTAAGGGTTATGGTAAGGGTTACATTTTAGGGTTTGGTTTTTAGATTAGAGTTGAGCTATGATAAAGGTAGTAGTTTGCTTTTACGCTAAGGGTAAGGGGAATCAGATTGGTTGCTTAAGGAATGCCTAAGAGAGTTCCCAAACATATTTGTTAAGATTGTTAAATATTGCATGTTTGTTAACTAATTATTTTTACATTTCTAGACAGGAAGGAAAAACATATAATTCACAATAGCTGAAATACCCTTGGTGCAAACCACCGCGGTACCACAGACACACACACACACGCACATGCACACTAAGACTTCAAAGGAGGTAGAAATTATAGACTGCATACTAACTGGGGCCTGACACATACTGCTTGGCCCTTTGGTTGGCTCCTATTCAGCTGAAATAAATACACTCTCTCAAATACAAAACAGACATGCAAATACAAACCCAATGGAACACATGTTTTCCAAACAGCCACTTTTTCCCCTTTTTTAGGCAACAGAGAGTGGGTTTGTATGGAAAAGCAACATTCAGGTGTTCCTATTTAGTTGATTTATAGCCCCTCTAACATTAAGATATAATCATGGGCTGTCGGCCTACAATTTTATGAATTTGATGCAAGGCAGTGATTTACATACAAACACACACACACACACACACACACACACACACACACACACACACACACACACACACACACACACACACACACACACACACACACATACACATCATATACACTTACACCCAGAGCGCGAGATTAAGATTGATTAAAACTGAGACTCCCACATGCATGTGGGTGACTCTGTGAAGTTGTCCTGAAAAGTGATAACGTTTAATCTTATTTTTTCCTCCCTGCCTCTGCCGAGCCATCATTATCTCAATTTTAACACCGTGAACACACCGATCTGGCACGCTGGAGAGACAAGATAACAGTGGTGAGGGTAGGAAGGCTAAAGAACTACGACTCCAAGAGTCTATTTCCCCCTCTATCTGATAGGGGCAGCTCTTATCTCTCCATGGTTATTACACTCTGATAGCTTTGCGGTTTGGCCTCTTTGGGTTCTGAGGATCAAAAATAGGAGAAACGCACAGTTGGTTTCGCATTACCAAGGCATTGTCGCAATGTATTTCTCCCTGGAGACAAAGTTAAACAAAGCAATTCCAGGGATTCCATGGCTGTATGTGTGTGTGTGTGTGTGTGTGTGTGTGTGTGTGTGTGTGTGTGTGTGTGTGTGTGTGTGTGTGTGTGTGTGTGTGTGTGTGTGTGTGTGTGTGTGTGTGTGTGTGTGTGTGTGTAAGTGTGTGTGTGTGTGTGTGTGTGTGCTGTGTGTCTGTAAGTGTATCTGTAAGTCTGTTATCTACCTTCTTCACACCAAAGTCCCAGATTGATAAAAGGTGAGGGGGGGGGGGGGGGGGGGTGGTACTGTGTTACAGATGTATGCCTTTAAAGATGAAATCTCAGCAGGGATGTCATTGGAGCAGGATTGTATAGGGGTCAGTAGTCTTTGACTCTCAAACCCAGGATATCTTGGTTCAAACACCCAAGCTCTATCTGTCGGTCGGGGGAATCTGTCCATCTAACAAACTCAAGGGATGGTTCAGAGGTCCCGGGTTCAGAGAAATCAAAGACCATCCCCAGGATTTGCAGTCAACCATCTGGGTTTGCATTAGCACGACCCAGAGGTAATTTCTTCTCCCTGGGTGGAGCAGAAACCATGGAAGATGTGTTCGATTATGCAACTGGTTTTGTCCAACTCTAGACAAATTGGACTGCCCGGGAGTCTTGGACATCAGTTACATTACACAACATTGTTTTTTGTTCTTGGTATGAGTTGAGTCTTTCTTGATTACATTCAAGGAACATTTTAAATGGGATAACAGGAATTTCAGAGAGAGAAATGTTCCCTCATGTCAAGCTTATGTATTTTAACCATAGCCTGCTACTAAGACATATTGGAGGTAGATATTACCGTTCCTTCGTGGTAAAAAGTGTTTTACTGATCACTCTGAAAGTTGAATTCAGGAAAATCGATGTAACCTTATCTGGAGACTTACAATGTTTTTGTCCACTTAAAACTCATAACGTACCTCACACACAAACAAACATAACATAAAAATACATACACACGCACAAGCGCAAGCAAGTTAGCATACAAAAACACACAAACAGACACACACACACATATACACACACATCAAACTCAAAAGTTCTATAAGTACATCCATCCTTTCAGCCATCCATCCATACTTGCATGCATAAATGCATGCAGACATAAATACGCGTGAACTGAAACAAAATTGCTTAAACAAACAACGTGCTGCATATGAGGTGCATGTACGTGTAACACTGATATACATTTACAAACACACCCAAACACAGATGTCTGAACCTATTTTCCGTTATGATTATAATTGAAGCCAGCCGGTGTTATTAGGTCAAGAGAGCTAATGATAAGCATGTTGCCAGACCCTAAATCAATCACAAAATCCAATTCATAAAAAGTAACTTATGTTGCAACCCATTTTGCATTGGAATCTGACTTGAATTAGCCGAGCCACTGGGGTGGGAATGGCAGCACAGGGACCTGGGGGGTTTAAAGGGTAGAGAGTTCGAAAGGGGGAGAACGTTTGGAGAGGAGAGGCGGTGATGACCATGGACAGTTTGAAAACATGGACGGTGATGCAGGTGCTCTGATATCATCCATACATTTCTGGAGGGACATTGAAGCCTCGAATCAAATAGCTCATGCTTGCACCCCGGTTTACCAACGTGATGGTACCCTGTATGGTACACTGTGTACAGCATATAGAGCCATCTGTCCACACAGTGACAATGTTGCTACAAAGTTACTGACAAAACACAAATTTTCACTGTCTACAGTAGTGAATGGAACCCTTTTTTTTTTTTCTTCTGATGACAACATGACAGTGGCCAACGCCAAACAAACTCCATGCAGCGAAACACACGCAATCACACATCAAGGGCAAAACCGACGAAATCTCCTTTAAGCTCGGTGATGAGGGAGAGAATGTGGAGGAGGGAGGTGGCGTGAGGAGGAGGGAGGGAGGTGGACTGAGGAGGAGGGAAAGGATGGAGAGGGAGATGGTGGGGGGAGGGAGGTGGGGGGGGGGGGGTGAGTGAACTCACAGCTGGGAGGGCTGGTGTGCTCGCACTGCCAAAGCTGGAGCACATGACTCTCTTCACTTGTCAAAAGCAACATGTGTGCAATAATGTGATTACAGTCTGGTAACTATGATGATCTGAAACAACAGCTTGATTGTGTGTCTTTGTGTGTGTGTGTGTGTGTGTGTGTGTGTGTGTGTGTGTGTGTGTGTGTGTGTGTGTGTGTGTGTGTGTGTGTGTGTGTGTGTGTGTGTGTGTGTGTGTGTGTGTGTGTGTGTGTGTGTGTGTGTGTGTGTGTGTGTGTGTGTGTGTGTGTGTGTGTGTGTGTGTGTGTGTGTGTGTGCGTGTGTGTGTGTGTGTGTGTGTGTGTGTGTGTGTGTGTGTGTGTGTGTGTGTGTGTGTGCGCGTCTGTGTGTGTGTGTGTGTGTGTGCGTGTGTGCGCGTCTGTGTGTGTGTGTGTGTGTGTGTGTGCGTGTGTGCGCGTCTGTGTGTGTGTGTGTGTGTGTGTGTGTGTGTGCAGTGGAGCACACGCAAAGACGCCAGGTGCACCTGTGCATGCACACATGTGTGTGTTTGTGTGTGTGCGTGCGTGTGTGTGGTGGAGGGAATGAGGTGATGGAGGGGGGCCGGTGTGGTTTTTCTGTGCTCCGCAATCTTCTGCGTCGTGTCACGGACGTTTAAAAACGTGGGTGAACACTTGATGTCATCCTCTCTCCCCCACTGCTACGACTTACACTGTCTAAACCCCCCCC
>OLKM01002901.1:16805-50642 GCA_900291075.1 Melanogrammus aeglefinus | reverse complement strand
TGACAACGGCTTTATAAAATTGGGCTGGACAAGCCAAATCTGAATCAGCTCAAGCTATGTTTATAATTTTTCTCAAATGTAATCAACTTGCTCACATCTAGCTATTTGTTTAACGCTTCACTTATGTTGTTCTAAGCATTATTTTTTTTTTAATGGTTGCATTTGGTAGCCCTTTTACCCCTATATAAGAGGCAGGGCCCTAGGTTCTTCTAACTTATAGTTTGAAGTTTCCTAATATTATGCTAACCATTTTTAACACCAAGCACCCCTTATTAAATATTAACCACTACACACCACAATATCCACACCTACACCGTAATTTAGTAAACCAACCAACACAAAAGGTAAGTAGTTAAAACGTTTTACTTATTGAGAAAACAAACATAAGTGGAATGTCACAGATTCCAATATCGCACATCCATACAGGCCTACAAGTAATCAACATTACTAACAAAGCCGGCACTAAAGGAAATTAAAAGAAAACAATCCTTTACAAAAGCAACCCCGTTTGCAGGCCTGTTGTTGCATAGTCCTGCTCGCTCCTCCGAGCCCAAGCATAACTCGCGGCTTCATCACACGTCCAGACAGAAAACGCGAATGGGCGTCCTTGGAGGTCCCGTGGAAAATCTGTGCGAGTACTGGAAAGTCTGTGAAAGTCCTGAAGGAAGTTCGTAGAAAGTCTGTGAAAATCTGGGCCGAGTACTGGGAAAAGTCTGGTGAAAGTCCCCTGAGGAAGTTCGTAGAAGTCTGTGGAAACGGACACAGCGCTCCCACGGTTGTCGCCGCTGATTTCCTACCCCAGCCCCGGTCAGACCAACCGCGCGTCCAACACCCGCTATCCTTCGTGCCAGCGTCCCTCCGGAAACCCCGGGGCAAAGTAAGCGCGCTACAGCTGCCGTTAGCTTAGCTAGGCCACTGGTTCAGCTACTTCCTGTCAAGTAACTGACCGCGTCCTATGTGAACCGGTCCGTGGAGCTTTGAAGTTTACAAAGTCAGTGGTTTGAACTTGTCCCCTCATCTTAGTTTGACGGATGATGTCATCCAACAATAAACTTAAACTTTCATCCCCGAGAAAAACATGTGCTCTTTCCCAACAAACCACCGTCTTTTTTTCTTTTCCTCTTCTCCTTTTTTTTTTCAGCTAGTCTGCTCCTGCAAAAAAACTCATCGCGGCCTGGCTGGATAGTCCCCATAATTAGTTAAATTAAAAGCAAAGGATTACAACAACATTTACATAAGTGTGCAACATTAGACCAACATCGACAAAACCATATGAAAAATGAGAACCTCTCATCTAATTAAAATTGTTTATTCTATTCAAAAACAGAAATCCGAATCCCAATTGTGTTCACCCTCACCCCTTCTAAAAAAGGTCTGTAGTCCTCATACCAGACATGGGGACTCGAGTCACATGACTTGACTCGAGTCAGACTCGAGTCCGCAAAATTGAGGACTGAGACTGCTTTGACTAAACAACTGATAAAAAGACTCGACGTGACTTTGACCTGGTCTTCATGGATTTGAGAACCTTGACTTAGGCCCCCCTGTCCCACACGAAACCCGGTCATTTTTGAAACCGAAACTTTTATCGAACCGCGTTAAGAAAAAAATTGTGCGTCCCACACCACCCGGTTTTCAAAAAAAATAACTCCCGTCCACACGAGACCCTCCGCAAATCCCCCTTCAAACGGCAATTCAAAGCAGTCGGTGGCGATAGGCACTCCAAACAGGAAGGTCCATTTAAGCCAATCAACGAAGGCTGGAAAAAATTGCATACCGGAAAACAACAATGGCGAACCGAGGCCGGACAGATTTCCTTCGTGTGAACTGACAGCGAAGTTTGAGCTTACTTTTCTCACTGTTTACTTCATGAATTAAAAAATAAGAGAGATCAAAGAAAAGTGGATTTGGGCATCGTGTCCAGTCCAACAGATGATAATTCTTGATGATCTTGATGACATGAGTCCCCAATGATACGTTGGTTCTCCATGGATACTACTTTATACTGTTTACCCGTCGCACAGTGTGACGTCAAAACAATGTCGACAAGGAACAAAAAACTGCGGTTTTCCCGTCACAATTGACTGGCCTTGAAACGAGTTATTCGAAAAAGTTCACCCTGGGACTTCCGGTTATAAAAAACTCCCGGTTTCAGGAGCCGACAACTGCGGTTACGTGTGGAGCAACGGCGAACCCGTAGAGGAAACACCGGTTTCAAAAACAACCGGTTGTGGGGACGGGGCCCTTAGACTTGAAGACAGATGACCTCAAAATTACTTTAAAAGTTAGAGTAAGTTAGCATTATGTTGTTATCTATTTCATATACAGTAATACAAGTTATTTCAATTTTGAAAAATGATCGGTGATTTTACAGTGCAATATGAAATGCACGATCTCGGGGTGAATTTGCGCTCCTGCACGGACCCCCGTGCGTGAAACATTTCATTACAGGAGCAGCAGTCACAGTGGAGGCGGCAAGACCAAAAAAAATCCATTTGGGTCAAAGATAGTGTCAACTGACTAGTAAAAAATAAAAAGCGACAGCAGTTATGCCAGTCTGCCACTCAAAAATCAGTGACACGACCACCAACAACATCAACTTCATCCCGTCAACTACAAAACCCACAAAAAAGGGTAAGCTACGTGACTCGCGTCTTTAGCTAGTGTCAGCTTTTAAAAGCGTAAGTTTTGCTAACAACTAACTAGTTATTAAACTTAACTTGGGCTAGAACGCTATCCGTAATGCATGATGTCCTTCTCAATAAAAAATGCAAAGTAAAATGTCCTTAGCTAACTTATTGCCTGGTCAAATGGTTACAGTAACAGTTGAATTAGAAAAAGTAACGTTTGCTAACATGAATTCCAACATAGGGAAAACGATTCGAACACAGCTCGTGACGCAGCCTAAACAGCAGTAGTAGTCTAGCGACCGTCATGGCCATTGCTAAGCACTCCGCCGTTGGCAACAACCAGAGATTGACGGACTTCCCCCACGCGACAGTTAAGGTCTCCCGTTTCATTATCGCTGCAGATAATAAAAAAAGATTTGTTTTTAAAGAAACAGTCTGAACCATATTCATGTTATTTAATCTTAGAGAACAAAGCTTGAAAACTGTTTAGTGTTGCAAATTGTTGCACATGAGAAAATGTATTTTTGAAACGAAACAGTCTGAAGCCAATGTTATTCTATTTTTATTTATACATTTCAGAATCTTGAATATTTTTGAAGCAGAATCCCTCTTTGTAATGTCTAATGTTCCTTTAGTTAAACACAAAAGTGTGTCCAGAAAACTAGCACATTTATATTTAGCATTTGGTTTTCTACTGTACGGCAAATGAACCGAACCGTGACCTCAAAACCGAGGTAATGTACCCGAACCGAGATTTTTGTGTACCGTTACCAGCCCCAAGCCTAACACTAACTACACAACATTATTTTTTTGCAGAAATGAGTGTGTTAGGAGACAAAAGTCAACAGCCAGGGATTCCGCCAGAATGCATTCCTGCCAGCAAATCAATTATGCTAACAAAGGCCAGCCATGGCTCTGCAAGCTCACTGCCAGATGAAGACGTTCAACAAAGAAGAAGTGAAATGATAGCTTCCAACCAGTGTTGCCCAGAGCTTCCTTCCAGCATCAGCTAAGGGTGAATCCAGCAAAGCCAAAGAGTCAAGCCAACCGGGTCAGAAACTCAGGCCAGCAGTGCCAGGAAAGATCCCGACCAAGTCATAAACCACATAGCAAATGCCAGAGGTAGTGGGTGTAGGCCTGTTGTAGTCCGCACAGGCTGCAACAGACCAGAGTACCACCTAGCCACTTGGAGTTTGTTATTTTTATTGTATCACAATCAGCTCCCCGTCACTGGCAGCATATCATTACCTAAACATGGATACACTAGGCTTTACATTAAATTACGATAATATTTGTTGTCTGGCATGGTACCTTGAACCATGCGTAGCATTCCATCATTCCATCTCATCTCCGCTCCTGTAATTGTTTGAGCTTGCCCAGACCCCTTTCCTTGGATAAACCAGCCTTTGCAGTGGAATTGAAGCTGTCGCGGGACCACAGCTTCATACAAGAGATCCATGGTCTAGGTATTTACATTTTCTTTTCTTACCTACCTATTTCCAGTGTTTTAATTTAACATTTTCAGTGAACTGCACACAAGAACATGTTCCTTAAACTACCATGTTGCTTATACGCTGTATTATACTGCTATGTGTCCAGAATTACCTGTTGTATGATTTATATTGTACCTACCAATTAGATTATGCATTGTGATGGGAACAAATCTCCTCCGACTTGTGTAAGGGCGGACCTACTCTGAGGACCTTTCCAACCTGAAGATATTTCCTTTTCCATTAAATTTAGACGAAATACCTCCAACAACATACAAAAAGGTTGGTCCTCAAATTAAGCTATTGCCATCAAAGTCCTTTTTTTGCTTCAGTGTTATGCCCTGTAAAATGTTGCAATGGTCTAATAAACTTTTTTATATGTCAGAAGATCCCTCCATGCTCGTTTGCTACTACCATGCAGACTTGAGGAAGGTGATAGTGGAGCATTTGGGGTCTTTGGAGATCGTGAAGGTGAATGCTGCTTCTTTGGAGAAGGTGCTCTGTGAGTTCTTTGAAAAAAACCACATCCCGTGGATAACCTTGTGTGATATGCTGATGGACTCGTTGTGCTGTGATGAGGGGCAGCAAGGACCGGCCTCGAGATCAGGATGCACCAATTATATTGCTGGGCGGTTATGACCAAAATGTTATATCACGAGTATTTTCAAAATATATACGGTTCACGTACTGTGACGGTATTTTTTTTTTCAAGCACCATGGGTGTTAACCCTCTTTTCTAATAATATAGAGAATAAATTACTGACAGTAAATTGGCTTGGAATGACATATTTACTGTCATGAGGAAGTGAATATTGTAGAAAAGACATTAATGTCCATACTAGTATTAAATGATGTAGAAGAATCAGAATGCATGACTGTTGCCGTCAAAATACAGAACCCTTTTATGTGCAAGTTTTGCAACTTGAAAAAACATCTTTGTAAACCAACCGGCTACACAATGTAAACAATATGTCTCCTTGTTAACTGCAAATGAAGACTTCTTTATCCACTGAACATTATTAAGCCAGCAATCCATGAATAATATTAGAAAAATTAAATAGAAAAGGTGTGCAACTTGCATTGCATATTATTGCTTCAAGTCCAAACCCAGGTAGTATTCAAGTATTAAAAATATAAATGTTTAACTTTAAGACTTCTTAAACAACTAAACTTCCATTAAGGCAACTTGCATTCCAAATGGACTTTGCTTCAAGATGATGCTTCGATTGTCGGATTTTTAAAGCCGAAGAAATCTCCAAACAACAGACACGGCTCCTCTTTTTCGCACCAGTTCTTCTGTTTCATTTGCTTTGCTTGTTCTGAAACTTCAGTTTTCAGAACTTTCGCCGTGTTTATTCCATTTTTTCACGCTTCAATGACGTCCGTACGCTCAACATAGAGTCTGTGCTCTCATGTGCTTGTGTTTGGTGCAGCTGCTAAACAGCCCCCCTCTCAAACCAATGTCCGGCGGCGCAAGTTCTCGCACGCTCTGTGTCCCAAAACGTTCCTTAGGCACACGTATTCACCGGTATGCGGTATATGAAATTTCATATCCATTAAAAAAAAACAACACCGGTATTCGGTATGAACGGTATATACCGCCCAGCCACTACACACAATACTGTCCCAAACCTGCTCGATGATTAATGCGGACTCCTGTCATCATATACACAATGTGGCAAGAAGTTCTCAGAGAGCCCTTTGACGGCTACTTGGAGAAACTGTTCAGTGATCTCCAGGTTGACCATCAGTGTATTGACTTTTATAAATGTATCAAGTAATTCAATTATTTCAGTTGTCATACATTTTTATGGAGTGTTGAATATTCACTAGCTTTTTCATTACACTTTGTGAGTTTTACTTTTGACACGTTTTACTAACTTTTCCTGAAACACGGACGTGACGTCGACGCAGCGGCAGCTTTTAGCAGCAGAAAAGTTGAAGCTATCAGGCAAGTGTTCTTTTTTAATATATACTCCTGGATGTACTTACAAACTTTTCAATGCCTCGTTTTGTGAGTACAAGACCCTATTGTGTACTACTGCAGAAGTTTGGTAACATTCCAGACATTATTAGTGGGGTAATTTAATCATTTACGAGATAAACACACTGTTCCGTTCGCGCAGGCACTAAGCCAATTTGGCTGATAGCCCGTCTTAGCCCGATCTTGAACCAGTGTGGACCATCGCTAAAAATGCTTTTAACAGGGTATTTGGCTGGATGGTTCATGGTGTGGAATTGACCCTAGGTGAATTTTACGAGCCGAACCATCACTTTAAGCATTACTCCATTATTTACTTCCCTTACATAGCTGTCTCCCATGGCTCTGAGGGAGATGGTCCTGGAGGATCATATCCTGCTGCCCTCCAAGGAGATCTATGTGGGACACGAGGCTGACCTGTTCAGGAGCCAGAATCCCAATCATGCTGTAAGCACCCTGCATCACCTGCATGACCTTTTTTTCCATTTTTTTTAGACTTAAAATAATGGGTCAGTTTTTGGGTGTTTTGTTGTCAGCTGTTGGTGGGCCATTCCTAGCAGACGTCAGGAAAACCTACATCACCACTGCAGTATACCTCCAAAGGAAGCTCCCTTGGCCAGTCCGACTCTTACAGCCCTGTCTGCTCTGGACCCTCTTCTGAGAGGCCACTCACAGGCAACCATCCAGTTGAAGAGGTAAGAATAACGTTTCAACTTTTTTTTGCCATATTACCAGGTACTTTGGGATTTTTGTTTCCTCATGTCCTTAAACTGATTTCAAATTCTCCTCCATTTCTTGGCAGGCTGAGTGGTATGCTACGGCACCTCTTGCCAGCAGACCAGGACATCCAGAGAGAACTTGCGTGGTTCAATGTTGACCTGACAATCCCCAGTTTCAAGGAGGGAGAGAGCATGGTTGAGTGGTGGGGTCATGTCTTTGACAAGCCAGATAAGTACGCCTCCCTGAGTGCAATGGTTAAATGTTGCCTCTCCATCTTTCACGGACCAAGGGTTGAGTCTTCTTTTAGTTGGATGAATGATGTTATTGACCAAAGGAGTGGCAACATGAATGTACCAACATTTAATGCAATCCAGACGGTCAAGTACACCCTGCAGTCCAGGGGGAAGACAGCCATGCAGCTCTACAGAATGGAGGATGTGAAGTTCGGGGAGGAGGACAGAACACGATGCAAGAACATCAACTCTGCAGCAGCCACATACAAACGCCAGCAGAAGATGAATCAGGAAGAAAAGCAGCAGCAACAGAGCAAGTATGGCTCCCAAGCATCTGGCAGTGCTCAGCAGGCCAAGAAACGGACTGCTGAAGGAGAAAAAAGGGCGAGGCTGAGACTTGTGGCAAAACAGCAAAAGCGGGCCATGGAGACACTGGTGGTCCAGGCAAAGAAGAAAAAATGAGATCTTGTTCTGAGAGTATTAAAAAGTGTTTAATGTTTGTTATGTATTGTGTGTTTTTGCAAATAAAAAATATGGAATATTCAAAATTTTCTACCGGGGGAGGATACCCCCGGACCCCCAGTCTTTGAGGGACAATATTCCTCCTCACCTTTTCTCACCCTGACCCCGTTTTCATGCCTGAAAGAGGTCAGGGCCCTAGTTCTTCTAACTTATTACTTTTGATTTCCTATATTTTATGCTAACCATTTAACACCAGCACCCTTATTAAATATTAACCACTAAACACACACAATATCCACACTACACGTATTTAGTAAAACCAAAAAAAAAAAAAAAAAAAAAGTAGTTAGAACGTTTACTTATTTGAGAACAACATAAGTGGATGTCACAGATCTCCATATCGCACATCCTCATTACCATATACAGGCTACAAGTAATTAACATTACTAACAAGCCGGCACCTAAAATAAAACAAAATAAAACAATCCTTTACAAAAGAAAAACCCCGTTGCAGGCCTGTTGATGATAGTCCTGCTCGCTCCTCCGAGCCAAGAGAAACTCGGCGCGGCTACTCACACATCCAGGTGAAACGCGATGGGCGTCCTTTGGAGGTCCGTGGAAGTCTGTTCGAGTACTGGGAATGTCCTGAGGAAGTTCGTAGAAGTCTGTGGAAATCTGTGCGAGTACTGGGAAAGTCTGTGAAAGTCCTGAGGAAGTTCGTGCGAGTACTGGGAAAGTCTGTGAAAGTCCTGAGGAAGTTCGTAGAAGTCTGTGGAAATCTGTGCGAGTACTGGGAAAGTCTGTGAAAGTCCTGAGGAAGTCCTGAGAGTCTGAGGAAGTCCGTGGATAGGACACGGACGCTCCTCACTGCTTGTCGCGTGATTTCCTTCGCCAGCCGAGCCCGGTCAGCCAACCCGCGGTGGTCACACCCGCTATCTCGTGCGGCGGTCCCACGGAAACCCCGGCGCAGTAGCGTCGCTAGCTGCCGTTAGTATTAGCAGGCCACTGTTCAGCTATTCTCTGTCAAGTAACTGACCGGGTCCTATGTGAACCGGTCGGGTGGAGCTTTCAAGTTTACAAAGTTCGTGTTGAACTTGTGCCGTGTTCCAATACCCGTACTTCCATGAGTATACTTAAAGGAAGTACACTTTCTGCACTATCCGTACTCACTTGAGTACACTATTTTTTCAGATGTGAGTGCTGTTCCAAATCGAGTACTCTGTGGTGCACTTACCGGAAATGACGATTTGCGACAGCCGCAGCTGCAGGCGCTGTCACTTCGGTATCCATTATTTTTCTAGTTGTGAGCGCTCAGGCCTGGCTCCGCCTCTTCCGCTACGTAGCTAAGATGGCTGCCGTTGAGTACGGAGAGTGTCCTTCGATCCACACTTCACGATTAGCCCGTTTTGAGTACGACATCCGGGTCCTTGAAGTGTACTTCTTTTCGCCGGATCTGAATTGGAACGTACTGTGTACTCAAATTTTGGCTAGTAAGTACGGACAGTACGGGTATTGGAACACGGCATTGGTCTTCAATCTTGAGTTGCGGATATGTCATCCGACAATACTTCACTCCCCGAGAAAAACATGTGCTCTTCCCAACTAACTTCTTTTTTTTCTTTCCTCTTCTCCTTTTTTCAGCAAGTCCCTCCCGCAAAAAAAACTCATCGCGCCCCCTCCTGGCTGGATGGTCATATTACAGTTAAATTAAGCAAAGGATACAACAACATTTACAAAGTGTGCAACATTAGACCAACATCGACAAAACATTATGAAAAATGATGAACTCTTATATAATATTGTTTATTCTTTTCAATAACCAGAACCCGAATCCCAACTGGGTTACACATGTTTATATTGTCTGTTTAAATCCCTTCACTAGATTTAAGCCCTTTAATGGAAATGCTTTATATTAAGGTCCTTGTAATAAGCCTTAGTTAATGTTAGGTAATAAAAACCTTATTATATGCTTATTGACATTACTTGGTGTTACTAAGACTATCTATAAGTGTTAATGATAACGTTATAAACGTGTTTATTGTGAGATTATAAGACTTTTATAAGCACTTAAACTTAACTATTCATTGATTGCTTAATAGTCTTATGAGTCTCTTATAGTTGGTAAACACATTACAAACCCGTTTATTGAGTCTTATTAACTTGCCAATTATATCATTGTTAAACCTTTGCTAAACTTTTTTTTTTCTTTATGAAGGTAAAAACAGCTTTATTATTACTTTACTAGCAGTAAAATTAGCTCTATGGAACAATGTTTATTAAGGTTAATAAATCCTTTATTGAACTGCTAATTATGCATTTAGCAGGTACGGGATCTAAAGCAGGAACAATGTTTATTAAGGTTAATAAGTCCTTTATTAACAGTTAATTATTTATTTTGCAGGTTAGGGATCTAAAGCAGGAACAATGCTTATGAAGGTTAATAGGTCCTTTAATATAAACTTATTAACAGTAATGAGTACTAAATGTTGTCAGGGTTGATCAAATGTGAATTTAAAAAACGACATATACTGTGAATACAATGTTATAGCTGTGAAGCACAAAAACACGCTTTAAGACAGCTCTTTTGAAAAATGTATATTTCTACTTTTAAAAACGTAAAAAAAAGAAGTTTCATTCAGTATGGATTTACAAGTGGGATGGAATGCTACGAGGAGAGGCCGAAATGTCTGCTATGTAGTAAGGTCCTGTCTGCCGAGAGTATGAAGCCAAACAAACTCAAAAGACACTTTGAGACACCCCACAAAGAGCATGTCGGCAAACCAAGAGCTTTTTTCTAAAATAAATTTGCCGACCTGAACAAACAGCGAGTGTATTTCAAAAAGGCTGTGACTGCTAGTGAACGGGCCCTGAAAGCATCTCTTGAGGTGAGCTATCTCATTGCTAGGAATATGAAGCCACATAGCATTGCTGAGACTTTAATATTGCCAGCTGCCATCGAAATGGTGGAAACGATGTGCGGGGAGGAAGAAACTCAAAAACTAACTAAATTGCGCCCATCACAGACATACTGCACCAGGTCGTAACCATAGTGAATTACATCAAGATATCCTCTGTGCGCGTCTGTTTGCAACACTGTGTGCCGACAGGGGCTCTGAATATGAAAACTTACTATTTTCACACAGAGGCACGGTGGTTGTCGAAAGGTTACCAGCAGAAAATGTGCCTCCTTGCATATATACCGGACATCTTTGGAAAATTGTCAATTTGTGCACTTATCCTGGCTACTCTGTATTTGTTCACAGTATAACAAACGTGTTGAAAAAATAATAAAATAAAATAAATAAATTTAAAAAATGTCTCTGGTGTCGCCAGAAATTTTTGATGTAAAAATGGGGTCACAGCCCAAAAAAAGTTGAGAACCATTGAAGTAAGGTGTCCCTTAAGTTCCGGACACACAGTGAACATAGGCCTACTGTATAGCCTATAAAGAACGTTTATTTACTTTGCACTAGACAGATTTGGGAGCAGTACTTCTACCTGACAAGCTAGCATGAAAACTGTCAGTATTAGATACGTATGGTTGAATACTTCACCGTATTGAACACGTCAACGTATTCAACAGCTCGTCCTCCAACAACATCATGACTGTGAGGACCCCCCAGACTCAAGCGGCCCCCTTTAATCTGACACATCGCTTAGTAACACAGCCCAGCTGAACAAAGAGAGGGCGGGTATGTGTGTCTGTGTACATATGCCTGTGTACAAGTAAGTGTTTTTATGTGTGCGTGTGTGTGTCTCTATAGTTTCATGAACGATGTGCATGTTTCTTTATAGTTTCATGATTGATGTGTGTGCGTGCGTATGGATTCATTAACGATGTGTGTGTGTGTGTGTGTGTGTGTGTGTGTGTGTGTGTGTGTGTGTGTGTGTGTGTGTGTGTGTGTGTGTGTGTGTGTGTGTGTGTGTGTGTGTGTGTGTGTGTGTGTGTGTGCGTGTGTGTGTGTGTGTGTGTGTGTGTGTGTGTGTGTGTGTGCATGTATATTTATATTGGTCTGTGTATGTTTTTGTGTGTAGGCCTATGTGTTGCTACAATCAGTGTTGTAGTCAAGACCACCTAACCCGAGACCAAGACAAGGCCGAGACCAGAGTATACCGAGACCAAGACAAGACCAAGACTTTGAGGGGCCGAGACCAAGACAAGACCAAGACCGTGGAGGGGCGAGACCAAGTCCAAGACCGAGACCAAACAGAAGAATTATAATCTATTTGTCATATTGAAAAATAAATGTATTTCAAACTGTTGGTAAAGCCAACCAGCCTGCAGAAGTAGCCTACTTAACCCTTTTTACATGGTGCTTTCAAAAGCAGCAATGATGCTGTTACAACCAATGTATGAAGAACAACACTTGAAATGTGATTCTCTGATGAAAAAAACAAACAAACAAAAAATATACTGTAGCCTACATGATTTTTTTTGTTGTCATTTTTCCCAAAATGATTCAAGGTCTCTCTCTCTCCCGCCCCCCCCCCCTCTCTCCTCCCCCCTCTTTCTCTCTCTCAGGAGGGAAATCGGGCAAAAATCAGACAGCTTATCTTTATGTGTTTAGCTACAGCTTAAATTAACTGGGAAGAAAAGACGCTCCGCCGAGTGTAACATAAAGTTACATTCGCTGGCGGCTGGGGCGACGTCAAACTTTTACCGTCACCTGGAACGAAAACATAGGCAAGATAAATGTGGGTTGAAAATTGAATGATTGATGACTTTGACGGCATCTCTGCCGCAGCCGGTGCCTTCCTTTCTCCCTCTTTTTCTCCTCTCTGACACGTAGGTGGCAGCATTAACACTTTCAAAATAAAATACCGTATTGTTACATTTTAATTCGGGAAGTTCTTGCGGTTTAAAAAAAAAAATCACAGCAGCTGTGGTCTCGGCTGGTCTTGACAAAAAATCCCGAGACCAGCTCGACCGAGACCGAGACAAGACAGAGTAAAAATGCAGTCGAGACCGAGACGAGACCAAGACCTTGAAAATGCGGTCTTGAGACCGGTCTCGAGACCAAGACCATTCTCGAGTACTACAACACTACTACAATGGACACAGAGTCAGTGAGGAAACAGGCTCATCTAACGAAAACTGAGGGAGTAGGTGGATTGCAAACTGATTAGTTTCAGACAGTTACAAACATTTGCAGTAGGCTACTTTTGGAGCATCAGAGGCGTTTGGCACAACGTCAATTTTATGATGTCACGCTATCCGCGGGCGGACCCTTGGTCATATCATAGAATGGACAGCGGATTCCAAAATGGCGCCCATTCATTCCTATGAAAACTGCTCAATGTCGCAGAGCAATGTCAAGGAGAGATTTGCTTCCGCATCATGGGAGCCTAGCCACACCCTAGTTCATGACGTTCGGATGCAGAAATATTCATTGTTTTCTAGGAGTTGGTTCGTTTCACGAGTCAACCGCGAGTCACGAGCCAGTCACGAGTCAACCAAAAATAAAATATTTTTACCTCTCGCGACTAGCTAGCAAAGCTGACGCCACGTCAAACTACAAACTGAGCTCGTATTAAGGGTGTTTTATTTTCCTAAAATGTTAAACTTAACTTAATCATTGCTCCGACACATGAACGCGCATCGTGAACTGGGGTCGCGACAGAGAGTGCACGAGCACGTCAGCCCGACGCAAGCTCCATACGAAACTTCCGCGGATTTGGAAGAAGCTACACTCAGACGTGGACAACTAAAATAAATTAGTTTTTCATCTTGGTGTCCTCTTAAGATTATGTGTAGTTTCACCGTGCACCGAACCAACCCTTTAATAAAGTAACTTTTTATAATAAGCTTGTAAGTCAATTATGGGTACCATATTAGAAATACTTATGGTTTTTGTCGGTTACTGCACTAATGTTGTGTTTCTGGAACTACTTGTAAGATGTGGATTAACATGATCATATACATTTATTCTCTGCCTTTTCATGCATACCAGCTATAACTGTATGCAATTTGTCAATATTTAAAATCTAACGCTGTGTTGATTTGTATCTCTCCTCTTGTCAGGGGACAAGAAGAGATAGTACCGCGGTGAATTTAGTTTTAGGTTGGATATTCAATGGATATTCAGTCCAGTTCCAGCCGCGACTTCACAGAGATTTGACCGGCAATAGCAGCAGGAGAATGGTTAGCGCACCACGCAGAGCCTCGCGGTGAATCGCTGGAAACTGATTTAGGGACCGTCAATAAATTACTTCACGTAAAAATATCAATGCAAAATACTTGCAGTTTTTTCAATAGTCTCCATTTCATGTGACCCAGTTACTCCAAACCAGTATCTAATTGTATTATTAAACCCCAAGAATAAGACACACCACTTGTTATGGTATTTTATTGCTTCCTCTTATTTTACATGATTTATATTTAATTATGAGCCTTTGATTGATATCCAGACATTTTTTGCGGGGACACACTCCTGTTCCCCACTTGTATTGGAGTGAACGGAGATATCTACTTCTGGGCCCCTTGAATCGAGGGACCCGTCCACAGCCCGCTTAAACAGCTGCAATACCAGGCTTGGCCGCTGAGCACTGGTGGATTGCGGAGGTAGGCCTATGTATTTTTTGTATTTTGATTGAATTTTAAGGTATTAATCACTATTTTGGCATCAGTGTGAAGTGTGTAAAGTATTCTTCGCAAGAAAGTTCAAATGTGCCACGGCTATACAAATACCATGTTAGGTCACATACGTGGGTCATTTGACGACGTATGTCGTCAAATGAAATGACCAAAAATAATGTTTTTCACAAGTAAATATTCTTGCTTATTAGTTTTGTAACATAATTCACACATTCATACCAACAGGCCACATATGCCCTTGCCAATTAAAGAGGCTTCTTTCTCATCTTGGTATCCTGAGCCTAGAGATGCGTCCAGCTCATACAGGAAGCCATTCATCATGTGTCAATTCTAGAGATAGAGTGGTCAAGATGTTCGAGAGACCCAAACGCTCAAGGCCACAAAAACAAGTGTAAGTCCCGCACATAGCCACAAGAGAGCAGCATAGCCATGCTTAGCCAATCAGAGTACATAACTGAGTCCACGCCAGCCCAGCAGATAAGTCACAACACATAGCCCAGGGGGTTAGAACACTCCAGGTTACACATTTATCAGATGCCATATTAAGTGTATCTCCACGTGTGCATAATACAATTCCTCTCCTTTTGCTTCATAGAGACTAGACTACACCTTTACCAAATAAAGTGAGTTAAAAGCGATCCTGACTCGGCGACCTATTTCCAAAAAGAACACTGCAGTTTAAGATGAGATTTCTGATATCTCTGCCTTTTTATTTTTGTGTTGCAGTTTCACCTTTTCCCATGTGCGTCCATTGAATCTGTGGAAGTGAGAAATACGTTTGCAGAGTCTTGGTGTTTTGGGAAAGAGTTTAGCTGGCCGTCAGGGTATTAACAGGCATACCGAGGACGGCACAATCATGTTGGTGAGAATATATGCATTATACATTAATATAATGTTTGTGGGTGTGTATGTGTATGTATGTCTGTGTGTATGTGTGCTTGTTTTCAACATGTTTGTGTGTGTTGGTATGTGTACTGCATTCACTTGTCGGATGCCCATGAGTTCCTCACCTGCATGCTGGACCAGGTGAGGACTCTGTCCCCCCAGCTGAGCTCAGCAGCTCTGAGCATGGGGAGCAGCACCTGCACACCTGCCCCGTCGGGGCTCACCTGCTCTCCACCATGCGGAGCACCAGGACCTGCATGGGGTAACTCAACCACATCCACGCACAAACTCATGGCACTCTCACATCTCTTCTTTCTAGCCCAACTATTTTACTGCAAAACTACAATACAAAGTTGAAGGTAGAACACAGAATACCTACAAAGTAGTGGATTAGAAGGAAGTCATCATGTACATTGTATTGTATTGGTTGAATTGGTTAGCCTAGTGATTGTTGTACTTGCACTTGGTTCTATGAACATCCTTTCTGTACCGACAGCAATATATTGTTGCACTTCTTATGACAAATGTACTTATTGTAAGTTGCTTTGGATAAAAGCGTCTGCTAAATGCCCTAAATGTAAATGTAAATCATCAAAAGGGGTTGTCTGTCATTAATATGCTGTACGATAGAATGGTGTTCCCGAGACATTAAACATTGCCTTTCTCGAGGCCTTGGTCCTCCCTGTAGGTCTTGGTCCTCCCTGTGGGTCTTGGTCCTCCCTGTAGGTCTTGGTCCTCCCTGTGGGTCTTGGTCCTCCCTGTAGGTCTTGGTCCTCCCTGTAGGTCTTGGTCCTCCCTGTGGGTCTTGTTCCTCCCTGTAGGTCCTGGTCCTCACCTTAGTGGTGAACGATATGGAGGCCTTGATAAAGGGATGATGTCGGCCCCAGCAGCAGTGTAACCTGCTCTTGGCCAGCAGTCTTCACAAGTGTCTCACGTATGTTCTTCTGTGCTAGTCCACGTCTGAGGAGGTCTTCACCAACCTGTCCCTTGACCTGAAGCCTGGAGGCTCGGTGGGCCGGGCCCTGGTCAGATACCTCACAATCAGTGACCCTCTCTACGTTCCGCACCCCCCTGGACCTCTGCCATCGATGTTATTCTGTGTGAAGGTAAAACTCAGGCGTGTGTTTTCTGTTGTGTTATAGGAGAGCTCTCTGGAGTACGCCTGCCAGTGTGGAGCCAAAACATCTGGCATCCAGCCCTGCTTTGTGACCCTACCTAAGTGAGTGATACTACAAGCTAGAGAAAATAATCTACACAATGTTTTATTCCAGCATTTGTTGTAACAGGACTGGGGAATAGAGCCTATATGTTTTTGGAATTTACTCGACAGCACACTGAATGGATTGCCAATTGTTTGTAATAATTCCTGTCGCTCTACTTGCTCTTGGCCCAGTAGAGCGAATGTTTCACTCTCACTGGGAGGATGGAGAAGGTGGAGGATGGACTCCTCCTGTCCAGAGACCTGGGACTCAGCACTGGGACAGGTGCTGTAGTCCGTAGTCCTGTTGGGATTATCGAATATCTTATCTAGTCTGATCTCGTCTTTCAGTATCTAAACGTGATGTGAATATCAACGACAGATTTTGAATGACTGAATTGAGAAAAAGGTATCGCCTCTACTAACTCTTCAAATGATTTATAACTATAGAGGCAAGGAATGAGGACGAGAGAGAGAGAGAGAGAGAGAGAGAGAGAGAGAGAGAGAGAGAGAGAGAGAGAGAGAGAGAGAGAGAGAGAGAGAGAAGAGAGAGAGAGAGAGAGAGAGAGAGAGAGAGAGAGAGAGAGAGAGAGAGAGAGAGAGAGAGAGAGAGAATAAGTGTATATATATAATGAGGTAACTGGGTAACATGACACAAGAGATACATTTTTGTTATTACTCTATATAGTATATAATAGCCACCTCACCTTTAACTCAAGGTTATCTCTGGAAGATCAAACAAGAAAATGTGCTGGAGATGTACTCTGTGTGTTTACATTGTTTTTGTCTTGTCGTGCCAACTGTTCAATATTATATGAGTTTCCTTCACAGGAGAAGTACACACTAGTCAGTGTACTGAGCCACATATGCACTGAAGTTAACTCAGGTGACACACACATGCACACGGGCACGGACCTTCAGGGTTTTGTGTATGATGTATTTGCATGAATGACTACTGATGATTGTACGATTTATTATTGATGATTGGTTAGTGATGAGCGATTATTGAATGATTGATTATCATTATCAATGATTATTGTATGATTTATGTTTATGTATGAATGATTATTGGTTTATGTTATGATTGTTATCGATGATTTGTTATAGATTATTGATTATTTAAAGATGTATTGATTGATTATTGATCAGTGAATGATTGGTCATTGATGATCGTATGATGTCCACCTTTGAACCTGCCCCAAGGTCATAACATCAGAGGGGGCCTATCAGGAAGAGGCCAGCACCCTGGAGGACCAATGCCTGTGCTACAATGACTTACAGGCTGTCACAGGCCACTGGGGCGCCTACCTGCTTTTCTACCAGCGACAGGCAAGAGGATGATTTGCATTCACATCAAAAAGGCGAAGATAGATGAACTGGAATCCAGCAGACTAGGTTTCAGATCAACGCTGTGTAGGCATGCAAAATATACACTTCCCCTACTGAGAGCTTCATCACTTGAGCTAATTTGTTTCTCTTAGTTAGAATATCTCGTACCAAAACAGGAATAAGCAACTCTCTGCCCCTTCAGATTTGTGCTTCCAGCCCAGGCTCTGAGCCAACTCTGATAACATAGAGGCCTGCTGGATCCAGGATTAGAGGAACTGCCCAAACAGCAAGTGCTCCAAGCAAGAAGCACACATTTCCCCGTACCCCTCTGTGAGCTCCATCGCCCCTCTCCTCAACAGTTCTGCCATTCTCCGTGGCCACGGACACAGCTTCTACCAGCGCTGAGCTGGGGAAAGGAGGTGCCATCTGATTGGCCTGCTGGCCGCTGGCCGCCATGGCGAGCAGGGGTTCCTGGTAGTCCGGGAACCATTTCAGTGGGAGGGGGTGGATCAAGTGATGTGGATAAGAGTAGGTCCCAATCAAAGACTGTGGTCTTTAAGGCTTAAATCTCCATAGACGTAGTATGGTCCATATTATTTCTTTTGTTTTTTTACATCTTCAGGTGGAGACACAAATAAGGAACTTTTGGAATACTTTGGTTCAACTATCTTGGAGTAAATATCCACAATGAGGTCTATAAGAAGATTTAAAACTTTAACTGAGGTTTATCCATTTTTTTAAATAATACCCAGAAATTTAATTTACAGGGTTTTTTAATTTAATGTATCAGGGTTTACTGTAGAGAATCCATTTTCTCAAGAGCTATTTTGTAAATACCAATGTTTCATACAACAGTATGTATGTATGTATGTATGTATGTATGTATGTATGTATGTATGTATGTATGTATGTATGTATGTATGTATGTATGTATGTATGTATGTATGTATGTATGTATGTATGTATGTATGTATGTATGTATGTATGTATGTATGTATGTATGTACAAAATGGATTAATAAAGTTTATAAGCATCCCTTTCCATGCATCAACGAGGTGGGTGTGTGTGTTTGTGTCCATGATAATTGAACAACGCCCTCTAGGGGGCGATAGAAGCATTCTGTTTAATCATATTCGATACGTTTCCACATGGAGGCCTTGAAAGGCAGGCTTCTACAGCCACACTCAATGCAGGCTAAATGGAAACGTTTGGGAATATCCAGAGCATTATAGTACTTGTCGATGGTGAAAGGAAAATGTATCTAGAATTTCCCTTTTCACATGTTTAGGACATCCCAAAAATAACCAAGAGGTAAAAAAAAAATAATATTGACACTATCATATATAATCATATACCATTGTGTGCTTTCATCCAAACCGTCTTGCGATACAGTGAACACATTGGTAACATGTTGACCCCTAACCCCATACGTCTTAATACTTTTATATATGACCCATGCTTCAGGATAGTAAATCTCCCATCCCAAAGTCAATCGACATAATGAACCGAATGGCAACTCTGGACAAACAACTGATGAAGCAACTGTGATACGATAGAATTAAAATAAAAAGTAGTCTGTACATTTTGATAAGCTTTATTTACATGCAATAGTGCTCCAGCATGCGTAACCATGGCAATGGCTAGACTCGTGAGGGATGTAGACTAGGGGTCTCCTTCATCTGGGGGTCCGCTGACCTCAGGCAGAGGCTTATTTTTACTGCCATTTCCAGGGAGGCTTGGCCCCCACACATTGTCAGAGCTCCCCTTTCCGGCGGGCGTTTGGGGACCAGCAGTAAACAATGCTTCAGGACAGCCCCCACTTCAGCTTATGAACGACTGTAAAAATGTCAATTTCCAGAATCTCTCCCATTAAGTGATGCTAAAAGTAAAAAAAAAAGACTCATAATGCTAAAAATAAATAACTATACAATATATAGAATCTCTGTGAACACTAGACTACTGGAACGTGACGCTTGTTCATTTTGCATACACATGTTACAAGCTGTTAATGCCGCACGACACTCGATACATTTGTGTTATTTCTACACAGAGAGACAGAGTCTGAAGGACTTACAGCGTGAGGAGAGCTCGGTGTTCACGTCCTCTGAGTCTGAAGGACTTACAGCGTGAGGAGAGCTGTGTGTTCACGTCCTCTGGGTCTGAAGGACTTACAGCGTGAGGAGAGCTGTGTGTTCACGTCCTCTGGGTCTGAAGGACTTACAGCGTGAGGAGAGCTGTGTGTTCACGTCCTCTGGGTCTGAAGGACTTACAGCGTGAGCAAAGCTGTGTGTTCACGTCCTCTGGGTCTGAAGGACTTACAGCGTGAGTAGAGCTGAGTGTTCACGTCCTCTGAGTCATACTGTCTGCAGTGAAATGTTTAGGAATGATGTGGATCCGGAATCCTGTGAGCGCTGAATACTGGGGACCATGTATAGATATACACCTAAGCCATATATATATATATATATATATATATATATATATATATATATATATATATATATATATATATATATATATATATATATATATATATTACCTACACCATATATATATATATATATAGGGTTAGGGTTAACCCTAACCCTAACCCTACGCCATATATATAAATACAGTACCTGCACCATATATATAAATATACCTACACCGTATACATATATTCCTATGGCCCATTGAACCAAGAGGAAAAGAGAATAATATCTCAATCATTTGAGGAAGCTTGTATAAAGAATCCTTTTCAATATGAAAATAAAACATATATACAGGTAATACTAACATATTTATGTACAAAATGCATAAATATATAAATATCCGTGATACAAAAATAAATATCTGGTCATTCTCTCTCGTCTCATGCGTCTGCTGAGTCGCTCGCCCGCTCGGCCTCCAAGGCCCCCTCGCCGAGGGCCCCCCCCTCGCCGAGGGCCCCCCCCTCGCCGAGGGCCCCCCTCTCGCGGGGGACCATGTCCGCCTCCTCCAGCGATGCATTCTGGGACTGCGGCGTGGTGGCCGCTGAGGAGGATGCGGTGAAGTTTCCCTCGTCCTCGAGGGCCAAGTGAGGGAAGGACGTGTCTAGAAGAAATGAATCAGCCACTTTAGATGTCAACCCTCAGCACATCGCAAAAAAAAGTTATTTTACGTTGTTATTAAAATCAATGTTATAAATGGTACTGTATTGTAACAAAATAGAAATTTATTAAACATGTACGTACATACAATGTGTGGGGTTGAAACCATACCTTTAGTGAAGCGCTCCTCTGGTTCGCTGTCCCCATAAAAGTGGGCGTCATCCTCTATGTCCTGCACGCTGATTGGCTGATGGGAAGGGTGGAGAAGCTGAAGGGTGGAGTCGTCGGAGGGGCAGAAGTCCTCTCTGTGGTGCTCAGGGGCACTAAGGCAGGAGAGGGAAAAGATTTTTAGCAACTTTATTTTTTTGTCATTTATACATTTTGGTCATTTCTTATTTAGAAATATTAATATTTCATCAGAGTCCTGGTTAAAGATAAGATGGTGGTGGTGTGTACCAGGTGGAGCGGCAGTGTGGTGGAGTGTGTACCAGGTGGAGCGGCAGTGTGGTGTTGTGTGTACCAGGTGGAGCGGCAGTGTGGGGGTGTGTGTACCAGGTGGAGCGGCAGTGTGGGGGTGTGTGTACCAGGTGGAGTGGCAGTGTGGTGGTGTGTGTGCCAGGTGGAGCGGCAGTGTGGGGGTGTGTGTACCTGGTGGTGCAGCAGTGTGGTGGTGTGTGTACCTGGTGGTGCGGCAGTGTGTGTACCTGGTGGTGCAGCAGTGTGGTGGTGTGTGTGCCAGGTGGTGCAGCAGTGTGGCGGTGTGTGTACCTGGTGGTGCAGTGGTATGCGGGCAGGCGTCCGTTGGACAGGTGGTGTGGCAGCAGCGTGTCACACTCCGTATCCCCGTCCCTCTCCTCCTGAGACCACAACACACACAGGATGAGCCACCACGTCCTTCTCACGGCCAAGTTACCACATCGCTCTGTCTCTAATGCGTATGAATAACCATATTTTAGTATCTACATGAACTATTGTTGAGTGCGTTAGCTCAAAGGAAATGTTCCCGCTTGTGTTTACATTTACATTTAGGGCATTTAGCAGACGCTTTTATCCAAAGCGACGTACAATAAGTACATTTGTCATAAGAAGTGCAACAATATATCGGTACAGTAAGGTTCATAGAACCAAGTGCAAGTACAACAATCACTAGACTAACCAATTCCCCGAGTTACAGCAATGATAGCAGCTACTGCATCATTGTGTTGCGATGTTATAGATGTTTCCCCTGCCAATGAAGCAGACGATTGAAGACGGCTCGTTGTGTCCTCACCTGCTGGAACCCCGGGAGGCAGTGGGGCTTGCCGTTGGGGGTGTACCCTCTGTTGGGGGTGTACTCTCCGTTGGAGAGGCAGCTGGTGTGATGGTGGGGGGGGCCACTGTGGGGGTCCAGGGGGCAGTGCCCGGGGCCTAGAGGCCTCCCCTGCAGCGGGACCATGGTGTACTGGCAGGAGGACACCGCTGGCGCTACGGCCAGGAAGCCCAGGTCCGACGTTTGCTCTGAGAACAAGAGACGACCAGCGTTAAATAGAGCAGCTAGAGAGACAGCCAGCGTTAAATAGAGCAGCTAGAGGAGACAGCCAGCGTTAAATAGAGCAGCTAGAGGGACAGCCAGCGTTAAATAGAGCAGCTAGAGAGACGGCCAGCGTTAAATAGAGCAGCTAGAGAGACGTCCAGCGTTAAATAGAGCAGCTAGAGAGACGGCCAGCGTTATACAGAGCAGCTAGAGAGACGTCCAGCGTTAAATAGAGCAGCTAGAGAGACGGCCAGCGTTATACAGAGCAGCTAGAGAGACGGCCAGCGTTAAATAGAGCAGCTAGAGAGACGTCCAGCGTTAAATAGAGCAGCAAGAGAGACGGCCAGCGTTATACAGAGCAGCTAGAGAGACGGCCAGCGTTAAATAGAGCAGCTAGAGAGACGGCCAGCGTTAAATAGAGCAGCAAGAGAGACGGCCAGCGTTATACAGAGCAGCTAGAGAGACGTCCAGCGTTAAATAGAGCAGCTAGAGAGACGGCCAGCGTTATACAGAGCAGCTAGAGAGACGTCCAGCGTTAAATAGAGCAGCTAGAGAGACGTCCAGCGTTAAATAGAGCAGCAAGAGGAGCCGGCCAGCGTTATTATATAGAGCAGCTAGAGAGACGGCCAGCGTTATCCAGAGCAGCCTAGAGAGACGGCCAGCGTGAAATTAGAGCAGCTAGAGAGCGTCCAGCGTTAAATAGAGCACTAGAGAGACGGCCAGCGTTATACAGAGCAGCTAGAGAGACGTCAGCGTATATACAGAGCAGCTAGAGAGACGTCCAGCGTTATGTCAGAGCAGGCTAGAGAGACGTCACAGCGTTATACATGAGAGCAGCTAGAGAGACGTCCAGCGTTAAATAGAGCAGCTAGAGAGACGGCCAGCGTTATACAGAGCAGCTAGAGAGTGCGGGCTGCGTGTGTGTGTGTGTGTATATATATATATACACATTTGTTATACCATATACATCTATTTTATATCAATCTTTTTAGACATTTATTTTACAGACCCTTTATCATAAATCTAAATCTAAGTATAAGTATTATTATTAAATCGATAATAATCACTCTATTGGTACGGTATGTACAGTGGAAACCGCTTATAGTGATCCGACAGAGGAACCGACAGCTGTTGATCCACCTGCTGAGATCAGCACTGACGAGTTTGAGCGGTGTATACAGAGCAGCTAGAGAGACGGCCAGCGTTAAATAGAGCAGCTAGAGAGACGTCCAGCGTTAAATAGAGCAGCTAGAGAGACGGCCAGCGTTATACAGAGCAGCTAGAGAGACGGCCAGCGTTATACAGAGCAGCTAGAGAGACGTCCAGCGTTATACAGAGCAGCTAGAGAGACGTCCAGCGTTAAATAGAGCAGCTAGAGAGACGTCCAGCGTTATACAGAGCAGCTAGAGAGACGTCCAGTGTTATACAGAGCAGCTAGAGCGCCAGGAGGCTGAGAGACACCCAACGTTATACAGAGCAGCTCGAGGGGCTGAGAGACGCCCAGCGTTATATAGAGCAGCTAGAGGGACCGTCTATGGCTATTTCGATCTTCCCGGCTACAGTTAAACTCTACCAATGCTCTGGATCCATTTGTATCGATTAGACAGTATTTATGTACATTTCAAATATATTATAATGTATAAGATATATATATTTCTGTGTGTGTGTGTGTGTGTGTGTGTGTGTGTGTGTGTGTGTGTGTGTGTGTGTGTGTGTGTGTGGGTGTGGGTGTGGGTGTGGGTGCGTGTGTGTGTGTGTGTGTGTATATATATATATACACATTTGTTATCTACCTTATACATCTATTTTATATCAATCTTTTTAGACATTTATTTTACAGACCCTTTATCATAAATCTAAATCTAAGTATAAGTGTTATTATTAAATCGATATTAATCACTCTATTGGTACGGTATGTACAGTGGAAACCGCTTATAGTGATCCGACAGAGGAACCGACAGCTGTTGATCCACCTGCTGAGATCAGCACTGACGAGTTTGAGCGGTGGATCGTAAGCGACGACAGCACTCCAGTGTCGGAGCCCGTGACGGATGAGAACATCATCTCGGAGGTACAAGAGCGCTTTGCAGCGGGCACCAGTACTGCGCGCAGCGAGGAGGAGGAGGAGGAGGAGGATGAAGAGGAGGACCGTTGTCCCATCCAGAGCTGAGATGAGGAACGCAGTTTGCACTTTAAAGACTGGTCTCCTGCATATTGGTTTTAAAAACTTCGACCTCTTACATCGCTTTGAAAAAGAAGTGATGAACGCGTGTTAGAACAACACACTGGGTCCAGGGAACCATCGATAAGTTTTGTGAGGAAGCTTAAATTTTTTAGCTTTAGCTTGAATTAAATGTTATGTTGTTGTTTCTATGAAACAGTTTTGTTTCTTTATTTTATGCTTGTTGTTGTTCACTTGTTGACTTCTGTGCGTCGGCCTCTGCGTCGGCTCTGCCGTTCCGAGTGTTTTTTGCGTTACGTCTGCGCACTGGAGCGTTTGAAACCATAATAAAATACATTAAATGCTAAAGCTGTCCGTTCGGCAATTTTTTTCATTGACAAACGATACAAATGGCATTTAGATGATATTCTGCATAAAAAATGAAGTGAATTAATAACAATTCGGTTATAGCGATCAACCGCTTTACTTATAGTGATCCAGTTGGCTCTGGACCAACGTGATCACTATAAGCGGTTTCCACTGTATTTGATATGTCTAACTATGTATAAGTTAATGTGCTGGTGTCTCCTCACTCTGCTTGGCCCACGTCCTCCACAGGCAGAAGGGGATGAAGGCCACGATGATGAAGACGAAGGCGCCCAGAATCACCACGATGAGGTAGGGCAGGTCGCTGGGACGGCTCAACGCCCCACCTGACGGGCCGGGGTGAGGAGCCTCTGATGGGAGGGGCCGCTGGGGGTGAGGGCGAGCTTGGGGGAGAGAGAGACAGACAGCGAGAGACAGAGACAGAGAGAGAGAGAGAGAGAGAGAGAGAGAGAGAGAGAGAGAGAGAGAGAGAGAGAGAGAGAGAGAGAGAGAGAGAGAGAGAGAGAGAGAGAGAGAGAGAGAGAGAGAGAGAGAGAGAGAGAGAGAGAGAGAGAGACAGAGCAGACAGACAGACAGACAGACAGACAGACAGACAGACAGACAGACAGACAGACAGACAGACAGACAGACAGACAGAGAGAGAGAGAGAGAGAGAGAGAGAGAGAGAGAGAGAGTGAGAGACAGAGAGACAGAGAGAGAGAGAAGAAAACAGGGAAACATTAATTGACATTAACATTAATTAACATTAACATTAATTAAAGGAAAACATTAATTGATGGAGCATGTGACATAGCAGTCTACTGGTGGCAGTCCATTGGTATAATTTAAATTTGGCATAAACCTGAGATTGCTGTGTTGTGTAGCTGGGATTAACCCAGCTACACAAGCAGCCAGCCCCTCAGTGTGAGGCTGAGGAGGGCTCCTCGAGGGCCCGTACCTTTGGTCTCCAGGATGACCACGTTGCCGAACTCGCTCTCCCCGCCCTCGTTGAAGCACTGCATCTTGATGTCGTAGGCGGTCTCAGGCTGCAGGTCGTCGGTGATGGAGTGCCAGTAGCGGTCGCCCTCCACCACGTCCTTCTTGTAAGTCACTGTCGTTGTTCGCTGTCCCGTGGGCCGGTAGAAGATGTAGAAGCCGTAGATGGGCGTGTTTTTCACCGGGCGTACTGCACCGTGGGACGGGGAACAGAGGTTATGGGTCGGGGCTGGGGTGGGAGGTCCACCTACGGCCCAGAAGGTGGCTGCTTCAGGCACACCAGCAGCAGGATAGGATCATTAGTAGGTCTGTTTGTTTTTTCTTTCTGTCATGGTTACTTTACTTAGTTAAATAAATGTGTAAAAGTGGAAGAAGAGAGTTAGGGATACTCAAATCTTACACCCAAGGCTGATCCTGTCTGTCTCTCTCTCTCTCTCTCTCTCTCTCTCTCTCTCTCTCTCTCTCTCCTCTCTCTTCTCTCTCTCTCTCTATAATATTGTCTCTCTCTCTCTCTCTCTCTCTCTCTCTCTCTCTCTCTCTCTCTCTCTCTCTCTCTCTCTCTCTCTCTCTCTCTCTCTCTCTCTCTCTCTCTCCTCTCTCTCTCTCTCTCTCTCTCTCCCCTCTCTCCCTCCCTCCTCTCTCTCTCTCTCTCTCTCTCTCTCTCTCTCTCTCTCTCTCTCCCCTCTCCCTCCCCTCTCCCTCTCGCTCCTCCCTCTCCTCTCCTCTCCCTCTCTCTCTCTCTCCCTCCCTCTCCCCTCTCTCTCTCTCTCTCTCTCTCTCTCTCTCTCTCTCTCTCCCTCACCGTCCACTTGAGGATGATGGCGGTCTCGTTGATGGCCTCGTTGTAGGTGATGTAGGGTCCGTCCACAGGCCTCTCGTTGGTCCGTCCCCCCACCACTGTGTAGGCTTTGGACGGAGCGCTGGGGGGGCTGCAGCCAATCACGTTCACCGCCACCACACGGAACTTATAGGACGTACCTGTTGGGGGGGGGGCTCGTAAGTGCTCTGCGTACTGCTTATAGAGGCGGACCCCCGACCAAACAGAATGAGGGTCTTTATGACTAACGATCCAGGACCGCACATGTTTTCTTTCTTTTTTTAAATTTAAATGTTAAATGTTGTGATTGCGATCGGACAACGATGAACGGCAGTCGTTAGGGAAACGACCATAACAACGGTCATTATCCTGACCAATCAGAGCGGGGAGGGGGGGCATGGGAATACAATTAGGCAGAAATGCTTCCCTGTAATAACATACACATATATGTGTATATATATATCGAGGTTATACACAGTATGTACAGTACATATATATAATCTACAGTCTAATGACTAGAGTCATAATATTGTATATATATACACACACATATATACAGTATATATATGTATGTACACACACACACACACACACATATATATATATATACCAGTGGAGGCTTCTCCATTGAGGAGAGGGAGGAAGATCCTCCCTAACATTGTTGAGAATAAAAAAATGTAGATTACCCAGACTACTGTAATGAATTAATGCCCTTAAATATGACAACAAACGCTCTGCCTGCATTGCCGCTCAGTCTGAACGAGGCAAACAAACAATAAACTAACATAGACCAATAACTTCAGCTGGGAAAACGATGAACCAAACAAACGTGATTAAAAATGACTCATGTTGTACACATCGGCAATAAATAATACAATTTAACCCAATGTCCGGACGAGTTTGGCTAGCCACCGAAATAGGAAGTGAAGTTCAGGTTGTAGATGTACATTCTGTACGGCCCCCAAACCTCATACATAGTAACCATACCTAGTTTTTTTTAACAACTTCCACATTGGGGCGCAGCCATGACTTACAGCCAGTGAAATCAAAATGACACCATCTATATATCCATAAGACGGAATCATCAGGAAGACATATGTCGATGTTACTCTCAGACACCGACCCTCCGAAGTTTAATTTGGTGAGACCTGAGGTGTGACTCTAAAACCCAGGTCTTTCAGGCAGAACTTATAGTCCCTGTTGTATCATCTATGCACTGCAGAGACCTGCTCGAGGACATCCTTAAAGCAACCCAGCAGTTTAGGATTAATTCTGTGGCATATGCCGCCAAATGAACCACTTCCTGCAATCGGTCCACGGCATCATGTCAATGATTGAGTCACGTCCCACCGCAACTTGAACGAACAAACCTATACACCTCTCAGTGACTATATTGTACCCTATCAAAAGGACAATATTCCACAGCACTTCATTAGCACCGTCATATGTATGAGTGTTATATGCATTTTTTCGCTTAATGAAATAAAACTGTTATTTACAATGAGAAATGTTTTAGCCAGCCTCTGTTTCAAACGTTCTGCTCTGATTTGAATTAAAGTTGGGTTCTTTTGTTGATATCAAAGTGCCTTTTCCGAGGCACTTCCAACACCATGACATGGGCGGATGTATGGACCTCCGTCTGGGCAGCGTTTAATATTGACGGCCGCGTCCCAGAGATGGTTAAGCCTCTGGGACACTTATAGTTTACGCCACAGTGTATGTGTGTTCGTGAATGTGGTTAGCTCAATCTGGTCCGTGGATTATTTTGATGTCCGAGAGAGGGTTAAGCCTCTCGGATGCTTATAGTATGCCATTTAGTGTTGCTCATTTCCTAGCCAACATCATCATTATAACACGCCAAGTTGGCGTGGGTCATAACCAAGGGGATAACACGACCCCCATCCGTCCTAGAACTCCCAGCCCAAAACACATTTTTTTATATATCTTAGTGTCTGGATTCGAGCTTAAACACAGGGTTCACCTACACTTGAACTCTTTTTCCAGAAGAACAGTTTGGGGAGTTTGACCCCGTTAGAGCATGCGTAAGCCTCTGTATGGATTTCTATAGCATGTTGCTGGGTCAGTAGTTTGAACAATAGGGGGCGTCATGCAGTGTTTGAGTCTATTCATGTATAAAAGTACCGGCTTGAAACAGGTTAGGGTATCAGTTGACCCACCGACCCCTGAAGGACCTGAGAAACCAACACCGCAATCATGATGGGCAAGGTAAAATACACCAAATGACTTAAAATATCGAAGCTAACTTCGATACTTCCTTTTAGAATCAATGAACAGCAGCAGCATCCAAGCATGATCTGCTATGGCTGACAAATGATTTGTTTCAGATCACTTTCTACGAGGAGAAGAACTTCCAGGGTCGCTCCTATGAGTGCATGAGCGACTGTGCCGACATGTCCTCTCACATGAGCAGGTGCCAGTCCTGCAGGGTGGAGAGCGGCTGCTTCATGGTCTACGAGAGGAACAACTACATGGGGAACCAGTACTTCATGAGGAGGGGAGAGTACCGTGACCTGAACCGCATGATGAGCATGGGAATGATGTTTGACAACATCAGGTCCTGCAGGATGATCCCCTATGTAAGAGGAGTCCCCAACGTTATACTGCTCAGCTGAATTGAACATTTCAGCTGATGGATTGTGTTGTTGTTGTAAGTCTAGTGACATTATCTTTGATTCTCTGTAATTACAGCACAGAGGCCAGTTCAGGATGAAGATCTACGAGAGGTGAGAACTTCGGTGGTCAGTCCTATGACCTGGCGGACGACTGTGACAACGTCCAGGATCGTTACCGCATGTCCGACTGCCAGTCCTGCAACGTGATGGACGGACACTGGCTGATGTACGAGCAGCCCCAGTACAGAGGCAGGATGATGTACATGAGGCCCGGAGAGTACAAGAGCTTCAGGGAGATGATGAGCGGCCAGAGGTTCATGAGCATGAGGCGCGTCACTGACATGTGTTAGTTTAATCATCAATAAAACATCATCCAGCTTAAATGGTCCGGTTTGTTTCTTGCTAATAGAAGTTAAGTAGCGCTTGCATACACAGGTGACCTACAGTATACAACTGCTAGGCAAAAAAAGATCCAATCAATAAAAAACTTAAATTTTCTGAGAGAACTCAAAAATAGTCAAAAAATAACTAGGAAGTAAATCTGTGCCGTCGGATTTTGAAAATAAAAAGCCATTGAATGCCAAGCACTGAATATTTATGCTTGAAATAACGTATCTGGACTTTTTGCCTCTGAATTAAACTTTATTTTTCAATGTTAAAAAATTCTAAATCAAATATTCAACGTTTAAAAAATCAACTTAAATTTCAACGTCCCCAAATTCAACATGCCAAATTCATCTGCAAAATACAATCTATGAAAATTCAGTGTTAACATCCTGGGAACCCAGGGAAGAGCAATCGATCCTAGATGCTAGATCTCACAATGCATTTCGTGATCGCCCCATGCAAGGTCAATGACATCCGTCAACGGGTGAATGCGGTGGCCAAGGGGTGTAAAGGCCCATTCACACCCTACGGTCAATATGGAGAGGAACCCTATCGTCCGGTCCCGGGGGTCGTTTCGTCCGTCAATGGATCCGTCGCCTCTGAGCTTACGACTCGTGAGTTATCGTGATTTAAAAATGGCGCAACATTTTGAGGAGAGATTCTGCGGGTTGGTGAGGGGTGTCACATGCCACCACCTCCTAGGCCTACACATTTTGCACAATGGCAACGTCAGTGTTGTGGGTGTCACATGGTTTGCTAGGTACTCTTAGGCTTACTGGTAGCATTACTAGCAATCGACTGTGTTGCTGGCCCTGTTTGTTAATGAATGATGGCAAATCTCCAGCGTGGGCATGGTTTCACTGATGTCAAAAATCTTGATAGGGCCACCAAACGCCACGACAAGTGTCAAGATCACGTTGGTGCTGCTATACGACATTCCTTGCTAGGCATCATGCCTATAGATCAGGGTGTTTGAAGTAATGTTCTCGTTCTTTTACTAGTTTGTTACTCTGACCGTTCTGTTTGGTATTGTGGAAAGGGTGTGGAAAAGATGAATGATTCAGAGAATGATGTATTTTAAATGGCATCGCTTTTGGTCTTGAGTCTTTTCTTAAAACAATTGTTACTGAAAATGAACATCGCTAAATTACAGCCAATAACTTCAGTCATTGAGGGCAAAAATAGGCCCAGGTTTTTTTATTTACCGGTACCGGTACAAATCAAGAGTAGGTCTGATTTGACTAATGGACTTTACATCCTTTCCTTCTGCCCTTGTAGTCCATTTCAAAGACATGCTGTCCACCAGCTTTCAAATGGCAGTGATGCCACTGGTGGCTTTGTATCAATTTCATTCACATATCTATCCCTCCCTACTATTCTGTAGCTCACCAAAACACCCTGAAACAACGTGAGTCTCACATTCTTATGCCACCGTACGCCAACAGCAGGCAGCAGGCCAACGGCAACCAAGCACACAGTCCTTCCTCCCTCATTTTAAAAACCACCAGCCGCCGCTGATATATACATATATATATATATATATATATATATATAGTATACGTGTATATAACATTGTGCAGGAAGTGTGGGTTTCTTGCTCTCAACAAGGGTGGGCTCATGACTTCAAAGCGTGCAAGGTGATTGGACGAACCTTTCTCCAGGGCGGCGATCTCCACGGAGAGGCGTGAGGGCGGGATGTTGGCCACGGCGGTGACCCAGTCCTCCCCCGCCTTCTTCACCTTCTTGTACTCCACCCGGAACGACTGGATGGGGAAGCCCCGGTTACCGCGCGGGATCCACGTCACGTATGCCGATGTCTCCGTCGCCGTGGAGATGGTGGGCTTGTCCGGGGCCTCGGGGGCTGTGGGGGGGGAGGTGGGAGAGGGTTAACTTGAGGGGGTGTGTGTGTGTGTGTGTGTGTGTGTGTGTGTGTGGTGTGTGTGTGTGGGAGGGGTCAAACATGAACCAGCAGGAGACGTGCACACACAGACACACGGACGCAGGACCACAGTCGAGGATACAGGAGGACAAAGAGTACGTACAAAATAAAAGTTCAAAATGATCTGGACATAAAAAGGTGAAAGCGGTTCAAAGGAGCGTTCAGTAAAATGTTTACAATCACTTACTCAGCGCTCATCCTTCAGTGAGTGAGACAAGCAGAAAGGAAACATTGTGTTAGTCACTGTAGTGAGGAGAGAGGAGACATTGTGTTAGTCACTGTAGTGAGGAGAGAGGAGCATTGTGTTAGTCCTGTAGTGAGGAGAGAGGAGACATTGGTAGTTAGTCACTGTAGGTGAGGGGAGAGAGGAAGACATTGTGCTGAGTCCACTGTACGTGAGGACGACGACGCGAACATTGTGTGTAGTCACTGTAGTGAGGAGAGAGGAGACATTGTGTTAGTCACTGTAGTGAGGAGAGAGGAGACATTGTGTTAGTCACTGTAGTGAGGAGAGAGGAGACATTGTGTTAGTCACTGTGGTGAGGAGAGAGGAGACATTGTGTGAGTCACTGAGGAGAGAGGAGACATTGTGTGAGTCACTGTAGTGAGGAGAGAGGAGACATTGTGTTAGTCACTGTAGTGAGGAGAGAGGAGACATTGTGTGAGTCACTAGTGGTGAGGAGAGAGGAGCAGAGAGGATACATCAGTACAACACTAGAGGTTAGTGTCTGTTGGGACCGGCTGCTTAGCAGGAGGTGTGAGGAGGGAGGAGGGAGGGAGGGGAGGAGGGATGGGGGAGGAAGAGGGAGGGAGAGGGAGGAAGGGCAGGAGGGAGAGGGAGGAGAGGGAGGAGAGATGATAGCGGAGGGGGAGGAGAGAGGCGGGAGGAAGAATGAGGGAGGAGGGGGGAGAGAGGCCGGGAAGGAAGATGAAGGGGAGCGGGTAGGAGGGAGGAGGGAGGAGAGATGAGGGAGGGGGAGAGAGCGGCGGGAGGAGAGGATGAGTGAGCGAAGGGAGGAGGGGGGAGAGAGGCGGAGGAGAGATGAGGGAGGGGGGAGAAGGGAGGAGGGAGGGGGAGGGGGGAGAGAGACGAGGGGGGAGAGAGGAGGGAGGAGGGGGGACTCACGGGAGAGGCTGGGTGAGGGGACGGCAGCGGTCTTTGGTGGGTCGTTTTGACCCCCTGGAACCCTGCGGCCTACAGGTCAACACAAACAGCATCCACTCATGAAGCCACAACTACTACAGACAACGTCACCGCGCACGTCTTTATGTTTGTTACTCATTAATGTGACACTGACCCAAGGTTTAGATCCTGTGTCTAAAGAGTGTAGCACACGTGTGTGTGTGTGTGCGTCTTCCCCTACCTCTCTGTGTCTAGCTGTGAAGGTCATCATGGCGGGTCTGGCCCAGGCCCAGCACAGTTCCTTGCAGCCATCTCCCAACCTCGTACAGGGCTGTGGGCTGCAGCTTGGCCAGCGTCAGGCTTTGTGGAGCGAGCCCGAGGATAACGGTGGGGTCCACTGTCTATAGGGCATCGCCCCAGCTGGGAGGGGACGGAGAAGGGGAGAGGAGAGGAGAGAGGGAGAGGGGCGAGGAGAGAGGAGAGGAGGGGGAGAGGGGAGAGGAGAGAGGAGAGAGGAGAGGAGGGAAGGAGTAGGAAAGAAGGGGAAGAAAGAGGAGAGGAGAGGAGAGGAGAGGGAGAGGAGAGGAGAGGAGAGGAGAGGAGAGGGGAGGGGAGGGGGGAGGGGAGGGGAGGGGGGAGGGGCGAGGAGAGGAGAGGAGAGGAGAGAAGAGAGGAGAGGAGAGGAGAGGAGAGAAGAGGAGAGGAGAGGAGAGTGAGAGGAGAGGAGAGGAGAGGAGGGGAGGGGAGGGGAGAGGAGAGGAGAGGAGAGGAGAGGAGAGGAGGGGAGAGGAGAGGATAGGAGAGAGGAAAAGACCTTTAGCTTAGTTCTCAAGATAGGTGTGTGTCCTTATGTGTATCTCAGATAAGATTCAGCTGTTCATGAATATATAGAGAGCAAGGATCATAATCGAAAACATGATATAATGTGATATATTAAGATATAAACTGCGGTACATTGTGATGGAACATGTAATATCATGATACATCCTGAAAGATCCTGATAGAACGAGATCAAACTAGATAGAACGAGATCAAACTAGATAGAACGAGATAGAACGAGATAGAACGAGATAGAACGAGATAGAACCAGATAGAACGAGATAGAACGAGATAGAACGAGATAGAACAAGATAGAACGAGATCAAACTAGATAGAACTAGATAGAACTAGATAGAACGAGATAGAACGAGATAGGACATTTTGTTACACTGACTGATGTTTGATGTTTCCCATGTGTGTTGTGCTGATGTGTCTCCCGTGATACACAGACACCAGGCCTCATGAGTACGCCTGAGCCGTCAGCGCCTGGTC
>OLKM01002901.1:0-2500 GCA_900291075.1 Melanogrammus aeglefinus | reverse complement strand
GTAACGGTTGGCCTATTAACAGTTAATGGAAAAGTGGAGGAGGAGGAGGAGGAGGAGGAGGAGGAGGCCAAGTCTCCGAAATTCTTTCCTGTCAGGTTAAACTAACAACTTCCCGTCAGGATAAGGAGGGTGGTCTCTCTCTCTCTCTCTTTCACTCATGTGTATATGTAGTCAAAATGCTCCCGCCCATGGGATTATATTATGCTGCATCCAACACTTGGAAAAATACAACATTTTGTAAAATGTTCTCGCCCTCCGTCGCATATTGATCTTGTGTTACAGTAGAAAGGAGTGACTGACAATAAGGCAACTCGCTTTCGAACTAACTGCTCTATGTCTGAATTATCGCACACACACGCACACACACACACACACACACACACACACACACACACACACACACACACACACACACACACACACACACACACACACACACACACACACACACACACACACACACACACACACACACACACACACACACACACACACACACACACAAACGGAGACAAACAGACACAGCGGAGCCAAAACTGAGAAGAGAATGGAAACTATTACAGCGCCTGTTCATCATCGTCCTCATCATCTAATGGCACCAGCGAAGATGGGTAGGATGCCAGGAACATATATTAAAAACAAACCAATGAGCTGTTGGGCGGAAAAACAAAATTGCTAAAGCTAAGAAAACTAAAGGGGAGAAAGTAGGGAAAACGAGCAGGGAAAACTAGCTAGGGAAAACTAGCTAAAAAACTAGTAGGAAAACTAGCTGAAAGCAGCAATTTACTAATGAGATGCTAACTTTTCATTCATTCCATCAGTTACTCTCATTCAAATTACTCAGAAGAATTGGCCCAGACATCAGCTAAACAAACAAACAGGCTGGAAAAGCCAACAGATGACCCTCTGTTCGCTCCCAGGTTCTCCAGCGGTAGCCATTTGTGGCTTCCGCGGCCCCTGGCTGTATAGACACAAGCCATTAGCAGACATGTGTGACCGCATGCAGCACCTGTGCGAGAGTCGCTAACCCCTGAAAGAGAGACCGCACGCCGGTGTCCCGACCAAACGTGGGCACACACACATGAAGCGGGCCTTGGGGGTTGTGTTTTTGCTAATAGCTAACAAGCCCGTGGAACAGAAGACATCAAGCTATGTGTAAAGCATCAACACGGGAAGGTGGGAGGTACTACCTATTCAAGTTACTATGAAATACTTTGGATTGCGGCTCCCCAAATGGCCTTTCCCCTCTTAGTTTTGCATGTTTAGACTCCGACATTTCCTTTAGCTTTTTTTCTCTGTTTTACACAAACCAATATGACGAGAGGGAGAACGAAAGATGGAGGAGGAGTAAGAAGTGGCCGACTATATCCACAGCGCTTGCCAAGCAGCGTCTGGTCTTCTGGACGTCTGGTCCAGAAGACCTGGTACCTTCAATCACTATGGGCTTCAAACAGGAAAGAAAACGTTTGGCCCAGCGTCTTACATCCCAGTGTTTCCATTGACCCCCCCTCCAGTTGTGTCCCCCAAAACGGAGAAAGAGAGAGACAGAGAGACAGAGACAAGAAGAGGCCGAGAGAGACAGAGACAGAGAGACAGGGACAAGGAGAGGCAGAGAGACAGAGACAGAGAGACAGAGACAAGGAGAGGCAGAGAGAGCAGAGACAGAGACAAGAAGAGGCCGAGAGAGACAGAGAGAGAGAGAGAGAGAGAGAGAGAGAGAGAGAGAGAGAGAGAGAGAGAGAGAGAGAGAGAGAGAGAGAGAGAGAGAGAGAGAGAGAGAGAGAGAGAGAGAGAGGGAGAGGGAGAGAGGGGAGACAAGGAGAGGCAGAGAGGCAGAGAGACAGAGACAGAGAGACAGAGACAAGGAGAGGCAGAGAGACAGAGACAGAGAGAGAGAGACAAGGACAGGCAGAGAGACAGAGACAGAGAGACAGAGACAATAAGAGGCCGAGAGAGACAGAGACAGAAGAGAGACAGTCACAAGGAGAGGCAGAGAGAGCGGCAGAGGGAAAGAGAGACTTCTTGCTGCAGCCATACTGATATAAAACAGAGCTAACTTGCTGATTTATGTGCCAACTGAATGTTTGTGTCTCTGCGTGTCTGTTTCTGTGTGTGTGTGTGTGTGTGCATGCTTGGTAATTCTGTCGCAGAGACATGACTGTGTGTGTGTGTGTGTGTGTGTGTGTGTGTGTGTGTGTGTGTGTGTGTGTGTGTGTGTGTGTGTGTGTGTGTGTGTGTGTGTGTGTGTGTGTGTGTGTGTGTGTTGTGTGTGTGTGTGAGTGCTTTAAGTTAAACAGACATTCTTTCCAATGCCAGCCTCAGAGAGGGTGTCTTGAAAAGAGACAGAGGGAAAGACCTGAAAGAGAGAGAGTGCGAGAGAGAGAGAGAGAGAGAGAGAGAGAGAGAGAGAGAGAGAGAGAGAGAGAGAGAGAGAGAGAGAGAGAGAGAGAGAGAGTGAGAGAGAGAGAGAGAGAGAGAGAGAGACGAGAGGGAGAGAGAG
>OLKM01002900.1:0-50715 GCA_900291075.1 Melanogrammus aeglefinus | reverse complement strand
AAATAAAGCGCAAGTGAACGAGATCCTCAGACACACGAAACTAGCAAACCCCTCCCACCAGGACTTGCGCCTCGATATCACATCCATTGAATATTCACAAACAGGATTGGTGAAAGGCGCAGCCCTGGCGGTCAGGCCAAACACCCACCGGAACGAGACCTGACTGGCTGCCGAGATACCCGGACACAGCTCTCCGCTTTGGGAGTTGACAAGGAATTGGGATGGGCCCTAGAGGAGAAGACCCCCCCAACCCCATAACCCCCCAGTCACACTCCACAGTTTCTACCGGGGGACTGGTCATCATGCCTTCTCCAGATCCCAAAACCACAATGTAGACCCGGATGACATACTCCAGGCCCCTCCAGGATCCTTGCGAGAGTGAAAGAGCTGGTCGCGTAGTTCCAACGTCCGGGGCGAAAACCGCATTGTTCTACTTCAATCTGAGGTTCGACGATCGAGCCCGAAAACCCTCCTTTTCCAGCACTTGGAGTAAGAACTTACCAGGGAGAGGCATAGAAGTGTGATATACCCTGGTAATTGGAGCTACACTCTCTGGTACTTATATTTAACAGGGGAAGGCCCACGCCACCCCAGTTTGCACTTCCTTTAGGCACTCGTACCAAAGACCTCCCTATGCAATGTTGAATAGGCGTGTCAACCATGACAGTCCTCTCACACCCAAGAGCTTTAGCATTTCTGGCTGGCATCTCATCAAAATCCCTGGGGCTTTGCCACTGCGGAGTTGTTTAACTACCTCAGTGACCCTCCACCAGGAAAGTTGACGATGAACACCATCAACCTGGAGCTCTCGCCTCCATCCATACAAGCGGCATGTTAGTCTGGATTCACGGAGTTCCTCAAAGTGTTTTTCGCCAGCCTCCGACTACCGTCCTCAGTGTGAGGTCATCAGAGTCCCCATCCTTACTGTACCAAGCTTGGATGGTTCCCCGTTTCCCTCCTGAAGTGCACGGATGAGTCTTCCAAAGAAACATATTGGTGCCGAACCCGAAAAGTCCTTCTCCATGGCCTACTCCGAAGAGAGTCTCGCACACGCCGCTGCTTAGCCTCCGACACGGTGTGCAGCAAGCTGCAAGCCCCTTCGAGCCTGTCGGTACCCACTGCAACTGCGTTAGGAGTCCCTCCGGGAATAACATATCCCGAAAAGCCTCCTTCTTCAGTCGACGGCTTCCCTGACCACCGGTGTCCACCAAGTGTCCAGAGGCGTTACCCGCCCCTTTGAAAAAGGGAACCGTAAGAAACCCACCCCCCTTGGGAAAAAAAAAAAAAAAGGCCCCCACAAAACACCCACCGGCCCCCCAGCAAAGACCCTTCAGCAATGGTGAAGGCTTTAGAAACACCGAGAGCCCACTCCGGCTGCAATGCTCCAACCTCCACAGAATGCTAGAAAAGCTCCGGCCGGAGGTGTGAGTTGAATATATGTACCCTAGGACAGGGGCCTCTCCAGACGTTCCCAATTCACCCGCACTACTCGGTTTTGGGCTTACCAGGTCACTGTCCAGACTTCCCCAATTCTCCTGATCGCAACTCACCACTCAGTATGGTGGTCCGGTTTGAACAGTTCAAGCCCCTCTCTTCACCCGATGTGGTCCAAAACATGCCTGCTCACAGATCAGATGACACTGATTACAAAATTCGAATCATCGATAATTTCGGCCTTAGGTACTCTGGTAACCATGTAAACAACTTATGAGCACCCTTATGTTCGAACATGGTGTTTGTTATGGCCAATCCATGACTAGCACAGAAGTTCAGTAACAAACGACCACTCGGGTTTAGATCAGGGAGGCCGTTTCCTCCACCACCACGCCATCTCAGGTTGTCTCCATCGTTGCCCACATGGGCGTTGAAGTCTCCCAGTAGACTACTGAGTCCCTTACTGGAGATTCGACCTCACACACAACCCCATAAGCAGAGACTCCTGTCAGGGTCAATCCAAGAAGGCCGAGTACTCTGAACTGCTGTTCGGTGGCAATACAGAGCACAACCAAACAGTCAGATGATTTTTCCCCCCAGCCACCATTAGGCGGTAGGGAGCGACCCTCTCGTTCTAACCGGGGAGATAAATACTCCAACACCGCGGCGCCTCAAGTGGGAAATATTTATGAGTATATCCCTCACACCCGCCGCGCCTCATGCCTCTGGAAACTCCTAGAAAAGAAGAATTAGAGCCAACACCCTATCCTAGGAGTTACCAGTACCAGAAGAGCTGAGACTGTGCGTAGAGGTAAAGCCCACCAGATCTTAACTGGTAGCGCTCTCACCTCCTCACAAGCTCACGGTTCCTTATCCCCAAGTGAGAGTGACGTTCCACGTACCCAAAGCCAGCTTCTGCCGCTCAGAGTCATGGTCCGTCGGGACCTCCTGCCTTTCATCCGCCACCCATGTGGCAGCGCACCCGACCCAGTGGGTCCCTCCTGCAGGTGGTGGCCGCACAGGAACCAACCAAAACGTGTTGTGTTAAAATCAGCTGGAGAGAGGGAGCACCTATAATACCAGCTTGCTAGATCCTGTTCCTGGAATATTATAATCTGCTAAACCTAGCCTTTACTGAAATGAGCCCTATGCACTACTTTAACTGAATGAGTACCCAAGACGTGCACATGATGAGTGATGAGTTATCCATTTGTAGAGCTTCCTCCTATTAGTTTGTCCCCATCAACTCAATCATCAACTCGCTGCCTCTATACCACTAATATAGAGTCCTTAAATTTTTGATAAGGTCCATAGGGTTTTCCAGATGACAATTTTATGCGAATATAATGAATATCTAGATCCTTTTTTTCTGGACAGAGGAGGGTCCATTATTCCCAATATGACTGCCCTCCAGTAAGGGAGGACAGGGAATGAGGGAAACATGCGTTTTGAAACACAGTGATCGTAATTTGAGAATACCTAAACATATTTACTGCGGAATAGATTCAATATATTTCTGGCCATATATTTTCAAAACTATCGAACCTTCTTTAGCAGTACATAGCTCTTTAAAAACAGGAAAGCTGCTTCCTGCCCCCACTGAGTAAATGTTAAGTTGAGAGAAGGAGACTGGAATTAAATGATCTTACAAATAGGACTTAGAGGGGAGGGAGAGTGAATTTATGATGATTTCGGAACTGGGCCCATATTTTAAAGGGTTGGGACAGTACTAATCAGGAATTGAGGTAAACCCTGGACCATCTTGGTGGGGCGGGGATGGAGTAAACCAATGCAGAAAGGATGACGAATGTTGTCAAGAGTTGGTGCTCAAACCGTGTACACCCAACCAGGACATAACTACGTATCATGTAGACAACAAGAATATAAATTTCTGCTCAAAGTGCTGCCATAGTAGTGAATAAAACTGGGGAGAAGCTATCCCTCCATAGTAATCACTCGCAGTCCGGCTGAAAGCCTTTATTAACTCTTGGGACTTTATTATTCCAGATGAAGAAGGTAATGGATGTGTTGTGACTGATGATTGAAAAATGATTTTTGTCAGGAAATGAATAACGGTAGGACATTGGGAACAAATACCAAATACTTTTGTGGAGTACGTTCATTCTTCTCACCCGATTGTACCCTCCCTGCAATAGTCAGAGGTTAGACTGCTCCCACTTTGAAAGTCAGCTTTGTCCAATTTGATTATTTTAGCGGGGAGTAAAATTAGCTTCCAGAAGAGAGGTGAAGGGAACGTGGCTGATGTTTATGTCCAAAGATATTTGATGCCGAATAGATGTTTTCAGTAGAAAGGGGAAATGACTCTTGTATTTGATTTGCATTAGCCATAAGTCAGAATCATTATATTGGGAAGCATTTCGCTTTTCTGATAATTAAGTTATGTAGCCAGAAAAAGACCCAAAAATTGTTCAAATAGAGCGATATGATTACAGGGGCGCTGAGCTTCACGGATTGACTTACATAGATCAAGAGATCGTCTGCATATAGAGAGACGCGATGTTCTTCACTCCCACGGCCCACCCCCCGTAACAACAACGATGACCTCAATGCAATTCGAAAAGAGGTTCAATTGCCACTGCAAACAGGAGCGGCAGGGGATAACGGACATCCTTGACCGTGTCCCACGTTGCAGGGGGAAAATTTGTGGAATGAGAATTGATTAGTTTGAATACATTGCTTGTGGGGACGAATGAGAGCAGACGGATCCATGGCCAGATATATGTCACCATAACCCAAACCTTTGCAATACAGCAAATACGTATTTCCCACTCCACCAGCGATCAAAGGCCTTCTTCCGCATCTAGAGAGATATAACAGCTTTGCTGTCGAGGAGGGGACCGGGGGAGTAGATCAAATTGGCAAGTCGGCGAATATTTTGAAAAAGAGTGGCGACCCTTTAAAAGCAGCCGGTCTGGTCCTCAGAGATTAACTTTAGGGAGAACGGATTCTAAGCGATGTGCCATCTCACTTGCTAAAATTTTTATAATCAACATCATTAGGAGGGAGATAGGACGGTTAGAGAGCCACAGTTTAGTAGGGTCCTTGTCCTTTGAGGGAGTAGTGTAATCGTAGCTTGTGTGAGGGTTGGGGGCAAAGAAACCCTTTCCCAATTGATTCGTTAAATACTATCTAGCATAATGGGTGCAAAGTTATCTTTAAATTTCTTAAAAATTCAGGGGAGTAACCGTCAGGGTCCTGGAGGATTTACCAGTTCGAACGTCCCTGAGTGGTTGCAGTGATCTCTTGACTGTAAGAGGTTCGGTCTAAACCCTTCCTTATCTCCAGGCTCAATAGTAGGTATTTCCAAATTATCTAAGAAACCGTTCATATTTGTACATCTGATGGGAATTCAGAGGTGTGTACAGTGTAGAGTAAAATGTTTGCAAAGTTATATTATTAAATTTCCTTTGGGTTGGTGACTATATTCTGACCCCTGATCCCTTCACATTGGGGTATGAGCCGTGACGGCAGCCTGGCGTTTTCAGCTGGTGAGGCCAGCAGACGAACTAGCTTTTTCTCCGTACTCATAATAAGTGCTCCAGGTCCGCAGTAACAAGTACTCAGCCTGGTTGGTGTGATAGAAGATTGAGTTTCTAGACTGTAAAGCTATCCGTTCTTTTATATAATTCTGGAGAGGGGGCTTTCAGAGTAGCTGCTCGGGTCTTAAATAAAATTAAATCTGTCAATCTCTTGTAATTTGGTTTACGCCGTTCCTTATTGGCATGCGATACATAGGAGATAATTTTGTCCTCTTAAGTACGCTTTTTTTAGAGTTTCCCAAAGTAGGGAAATGATTATACCTTCCTTCTTGTTTACTTCCAGAAAAGTATCTATATTAGTAGTCACATGTTCACAAAATTTCTCATTTGAAAGCAACAAGGAGTTAAGTCTCCAGAAGGATTGCTCTCTAACGTTCAAAGTAAAAGAAAGGTCTAAGATGAGCGGTGCATGATCTGAAATGATGATGGCCAAGTATTCAACAGATTCCACTGCAGGAATGAAAGAGCTATCTATAAAAAAGTAATCTATCCTTGAGAAAGAATGGTGGACATGAGAAAAGAAAGAAAATTGTTTGGAGGTTGGATTTTGAAACTTCCATGGGTCTACACAGCGACATTTTGTTCTCATAAAATCTGAGATAGACCCTGACATTACAGATGGATGTGGCAGATTTAGGGCTAGATTTATCGAGCAATGGGTCAATTGTACAATTACAGATCTCCTGCAAGGATTAATCTATGTGTATCTAAATTAGGGAGGGATGACCAGAAGCTTATTGGCAAATTCAGCATCGTCCAATTAGCGGGCATAGACGTTACCAACAGAAACAGGTGTTTGAAATAGGAGGCCGAGACAATGACTATTTCGACATTGGGGGTCTGCAATTATAGCAGTTTAGTGAGAATTGAGTTCGTTTATTATCAAAAATTGCCACCCTCGTGATCTGTTATTAAATTTAGAATGGAAGATATGATTGACCCCATGCTTTTCCGAAGTCTGGTGCGATCTTCTAACCGTAAATGAGTTTCCTGCAAAATAAAAAACATCAGTTTTCAATTGTTTAAGAGATGAGAAAAAATCCTTAAGACCGTTTCACAGGACCGTTCATCCCCTTAACATTCCAGGAACACAAACCTAACTGCAGCTCCCCCAATTGGGCTTATATACCGCCTTGCATTATTTATCAATAGCAGACATTTAAAATGGATATGATAGCCTTGAACCACATGGTGTAAGGTACGTGTATGGTCATAAGTGTTGTGTTCAGTTGTGTAAGAAGTAAAATAAAAAGTATCAATGATAAATAAGATTTTTACCATAGCCTTGTGCATGCCTTAGAAGATAAAGTGTTGCCATATTATAAGAAAAATGTTCCCCCCAGTTTTCATGAAACTTAAGTTGAAAAACCAAAAAAAAAAACATTGAACACCCCAAACCTAGATCTTCTTCCCCAAACGAAGAAATCCGCCAGGATTCCCCGATGAAAGACTTCCAAGACATCCAGCGTTGTCTTATAACTCCTATCCTAACCTGAGGGTGGCTCCCCTCTCAGTAAATGATGTATGTTCTACCTATATACAATTATCTATTCGGCTCACCTTGGGAAAAAAGAAAAGAGGGACCAAACTAAATAAATAAATAAAATGGAAAATAATATAATATATCCCCAGTTTGCATCTGGATCACCAGTGCTCACTGTACAATTACAAAGGGCACGGTTGGACTAGAAAAAGTATCCTTCATCTATAGAGTGTCGGTGGCCTGGTTAGAATAAAATGAGATCGTCTTTTCAGACGATAATGTCACTTATTTACTACTAGTGCTGGTTGACAGTGTCTGTCAAATGGTCACTATGCAAAGTTTGTGTTGAAAGCCACACCAACTAAAACATAACCTGTGCCGCATGAATAAGAAATTCGAATCACTGTTTGTATATTCCATCACAGAGGCCCCAGCATTGTTATTGTACAATACAAGTGTATGACACATTAGCGACATTTTACTAAGTCATGCGAGATTTATCGGCAGGTTGGCATGTTCATTTTTTTTGCTTTACAATCAATATCAGTATTTCCAAGCATATGCAAGCAGTCCGGAGAATCAAAGTGTCAAGCACGTCAAGCTGGCTTGATTTCACGCTTTTCATAGATTGATTGTTTCCATCCGTCATTCGATTTACTCTACCCGGCCATTAGCAGCGTCGTTAGATCATTCCTGGCGTATCAGGGGATTTTCTCGAATGCACGAGCGTCTGTCCGTCGTGCAGGACGCGGATGCGGTGCGGGCATAGATGACGCAGTCGAAACACTGATGCTAACTCACCTATTGAGGAGTGTTGTTCATTCTCTTTGGAGAAGGCGCTTGCCTGTGCCTGTGCGCTCCGCGTAGACATCCTCTTGACAAATAATACTCTTATGTCCCCTGAAGAACAGCTGCTCTCGTTTCCTCGTTATTATGCGGTGTTTGTTTTGGAAGGAGTGGAAGAGAACGAGGAATATCCTCGGCCGTTTGGGGCTGGGGCCGGAGTCCGCGGTCAACTTGGGTCCCACTCGGTGCGCAAGGGAGAGAATGACGGGATGCGGGAAGAATTCTTTTCCCAAGTCTTCCTCGAAAAATTCAGTCATGAACTTAACTGTGTCCGGCCCTTCGCAGATTCTCCGGATGCCGACCAACTCGTCAGATTGGACCTACGGAGCGATTTTTCCAAGTCATCCACTTTGTTTTTCAGCCTCCCGTTCTCAGCTACAGGTGCGGCGCATGTTGTTTCGATAGCCTCGATCCTGTCGCTGTGGCCGTTTAGCCCCTCTTCCATGTCATGGATGCGTTCTTCTTGGGAGTCAAGAGACGATTTTACCCGCTCCAGGGATGCCGAGATTGGTGCCAGTGCCTCGCCGAGTGCTTTTTTCAGGAGGGAGTCCATTGACTGTGCGAGGTCGGAAAGAAGCACCGAGTGGAGCTGAGCAAGATCAGCAGGTAACCTCGAGCTTGGGCTAGCTTGTGCGTCCATGTTGCCTTCACTAGCATTTTCGTCCATTTCGGCAGTTTTTTGCCCTCGGCCGTATCTCTTTGGACTCATTTAGTCGTGCAAAGTTATTTCTAAAAAGTACACTGAATCAAACCAAGACTCGCCAAACTGTATGCCGAAAAAATGAGGTAGAAAATAAAAAGTAACTCGGGAGCCACTTCTCGTACGTCTGCTCACTACATGCTCAAACCGGAAGTCCCTCTCTGTTATTTATTAACGCAGGTCGTTCGTACGGCCATCCGGAGGCGCACAGAGCTTTTGGCCGTGATATTATGTATACAATTATGTTGTATACTATTATATATAGAGCTCCGGGAGTCGCAAACGGCAACAATCACTTTCTCCTCCATGCTGCAGTTCACCTCGGACTGCACTGCACTGAGTTTGACGGTAGAATGCTGAGAACTTGTCGCGTAAAACGCTTGCTTGGGCGAACAAGGCGGTGGAGACGTTCCTCTGCATTCTCCTCAGCGCTGCTATGATGTCACGATGTTTACGAAGCTACCGCGGCGATCAACATCCGGCCTACCATAAAGGGTACTGTCGGCGGGGGAAATGCGACCCCGGAACTGAGCTGGGCTATACCACCCCCTGAGGTGGTATAGAGGTGAACCGAACCGTGCCGCACCCTGCAGTGGAAACGCGGCATAATGGTCCAACATTGCGGTGGTCATGTGACGCTGAAATCTGATGCCTTCATTGATTCACCCTGAGTTCCAGTCAAACACTATCCCTATTAAGCATCCCTTCACCTTTATTTAAATTTAATACACACTACCACCAGGTGTGTCTGAGAGTGTGTATGACTTTGTGATTGTGTTACTGTTGGTGTGTGTGTGTGTTTTTGAGTGTGCGTGTGTGTGTGTGTGTGTGTTTTAATGCACGTGTTCTTGTTCAGCTATTACCACGAATCTTCGGATACAATCTCTCTCTCCACATTCTCTATACCCCTCTCTATCCATCTGGCTTGTTTCTCGTCTAACCCAACACACATACCAGCTTTACCCTGAAGAGATGCTATTGACACTATAAGGACCAGTGCGTGTAGGTGTGTGTGTGTGTGTGTGTGTGTGTGTGTGTGTGTGTGTGTGTGTGTGTGTGTGTGTGTGTGTGTGTGTGTGTGTGTGTGTGTGTGTGTGTGTGCGTGCATGTGTGCGTGTGTGCGTGTGGTGGTCACTGGTTCCTGACATTGGTATATCGGGTCTGATTTATGACACTATCTGCCTGCTGGCTTGTGAAGAGACAGAGAGCAAGATGGACAAGAGCAGGCCTAGTTAAAACTAGAAATCTCTCTCTCTCTCTCTCTCTCTCTCTCTCTCTCTCTCTCTCTCTCTCTCTCGCTCTCTCTCTCTCTTTCTCCTCTTCTCTCCTCTCTCTCTTCTCTCCTCTCTCTCTCTCTCTCTCTCTCTCTCTCTCTCTCTCTCTCTCTCTCTCTCTCTCTCTCTCTCTCTCTCTATTTATTCAATTCAATTCCATTCAAAGAAGCTTTATTGGCATGAGAAATATACATTTGCATTGCCAAAGCAGGTGAACAATAAAATGAGTGACGTTATAAAATAAAAAGGTATATATTGTAAAAAATAATAAGTATGAACCTTTAAATACAAAATATCTATGCATATCAAATGTTATACTATAAAAGTACTTTAAAAAGTAAAATGTGCGAGATTATAAAAATTACAAAAATGACAGTATCTTGTATAAACAGAGAAGTTAAAGATACACTCTTAGTACACAGTATTTGCATTACGGAGGATTAGTGCAATTATTGTGTGCAGAGTGAGTATAGGGGGATGAGTCTATGGGGATGAGTCTATGGGGAGTTTGAGGTCCTTCTCTCATCACAACAGGTGATGAATCTTGCTGCTGCGTCTGCACATTGTTGTATTTCTCCCAACAGGTATGGCAGTTTGTGAGCATCTGGAGTGTCTTTGAAGTCATTGCATGCCTTTGTAATCCGTGGGAAGTGTGCATTCCTGATGTCTTCGTTTGACTGGCAGGAAGTCAGGAAGTGCCGTTCTGTCTCTAGTTGGTTGTGTGTGTAGTGGATGCACTGCCTTCTCTTGGGAGCCAGGTCTGTCTGTGGCGTCCCTTCTTGGTGGCCAGGCAGTGTTCCCTGAGTCTGTATCTGGTCAAGAATTTCCTCCGTTTTGGGTCGGTCACGGTGGTCAGGTATTCTGCCATGGTGTAGTCTCTGCTAAGGGACAAATAGCATGCCAATTTACTCTGGTTTTTGGCGAACTCTTTCCAATGTGCCAAATATTTTTCCTTTTGTTTTCTCATAATTTGGTTTTGCCTGAAGGGTTGTTGTGTGTTGGACAGATTCCCAGGACAAGCTGGCTAAAGGGACACTTTTCTGGGTGTAACTCTCCGTGGGTAAGAGCCTTGTTGTGGAGTGAGTTGTTGTCGCTTTCCTTAAGGTGGTTATACAATTTTCGGGCTCTCTTCTGAACGATTGGATATCATCCTAATTCAGCTCTGTGTTAGGGATACGGAACAGTAGGACCCAGACGCTGGACACAGAGGAGCTGAGACGGGGTGGAAGGGAAGATGAGTTTATTTGGATAAGAGAAACGACAAGGTGGGACTGGGCAAGCGGAAGGTCAGACAGGCGAGGGTTTGGTAACGGGGGGCAGTCAGGCAGGCAGGGGCTCGGCGGTAGAAGGGTAGTCAGGCAGGCGGAGGTTCAGCAGCGAGAGGTCGGGGTGACGGACGGAGCACTGGAGACGATGGAAAAGGGATTACTGGAGGACAGGGGAAACAAGCAAACAAAGATACTGCAGGTAGAGCCGATACTAACTGGGTACTAGTGGTAAACAAAGAACTGGCGCCGATTGGTCGGAGGTCCCTGGCTGAAGTAGGGGATGGTGATTACAGATTGTCGACAGGTGGGTAGGGAAGATGAGGACCAGCGCCGCCAAGCAGCCACTAGATGGAGGTGTTGGACCGTGTGGCCGGGCGTGGCGTAACACTCTGCAGGCATTATTTGGTGTCTTTCTTTTGACGTTTTCTATTGGTTTGCAGAATTCTGCATGTAGAGTTTCAATTGGATGTTTGTCCCATTTTATAAAATCTTGGTTGGTGAGTGTGCCCCAAACTTCACAGCCGTAGAGCGCAATGGGCTCTATTGCTGCGTCAAATATTTTTAGCCAGATATTAATTGGGATGTCTAGTTTGATATTTCTTTTTATAGCATAACATACCCTCCTTGCCTTTTCTCTAAGGTCATTAACAGCTTTGTTGAAATTTCCTGTGGCGTTCATGTTTATGCCGAGGTAGGTATGGTTTTTTGTTTGCTCTAGGGTAACAGTGTCTAGGTGGAATGTGTATTGTTAAGACTGGGTCTTTTTTCAAATATCATTATTTTGGTTTTACTAAGGTTCACTGTTAAAGGTTTGGGAGAAGCTGTGCAGAATATCTAGGTCTGCTGTAGGTGCTGATCTAGGCTGTTGGTTGGGGACAGCAGCACCAGGTCATCTGCAGACAGCAGACATTTGATTTCAGTGTCTACCATTGTTGTGCCGGGGGCTGCAGACTGTTCTAATGTCCTTGCTAGTCGGTTAATGTTGAACAGGGTTGGACTCAAGCTGCATCCCTGTCTCACACCCTGTTGGAAGAAGTCTGTCTGTTTCTTTCCTATCTTAACTGCACATTTGTTATTTGTGTACATGGACTTTATGATTTCGTAACTTTTTCCTCCAACACCACTTTCTATTAATTTAAACAACAGATCATCATGCCAAATTGAGTCAAAGGCTTTCTGGAAGTCGACAAAGCAGGGGAATAGTTTGCTTTTGTTTTGTTTTATTTGGTGGTCAATGAGGGTGCTTAATGTGAATATATGGTCTGTTGTACGATAATTTGGTTAGAAGTCAATCTGTTTTTTTCATATGCCATTATTGTCAGTCAGGAAGTTAAGGAGTCTGCTATTTATAAAATAGAATTTTACAGAGGTTGCTGTTGACACAGACTCCTCTGTAGTTATCAGGGTCAAATTTATCCCGGAGCTAAGAACAGTGTTAAGCAGTTTTAGAATTGCCAATTGGAATTTGAGATCTGTATATTTAATCATTAAGTTTAGAATACCATTAACACCACATGCCTGTTTTAGTTTAAGAGAACTTATTTTGTCCTGTAGTTCTTTTAATGTGATTGGGGACTCTATTGGGTTCTGATTATCTTTAATAACTGATTCTAGTGTTTGTAATTGATCTTGTATATGTGTTAGTTCTTTGTTCTTTACAATGGGGCCAAAAAGATTGGTGAAGTGATTTACCCATAAATCTCCATTTTGAATGTTTAATTCTTCCTGTTTTTGTTTGTTAAGTTTGTTCCAATTTTCCCAGAAATGGTTTGAGTCTATGGATTCCTCAATTTGGTTTGTATGGTTCCAAGCATGTTGGTCCCTTTTTCTTCTTATTGTGTTTCTCTATTGTTTTATGGTCTCATAATAATGGGGATGGATATTGTTGTTGTCTCGGTCCCTATGTTTCTGATTTGACAGGTTTCTCAATGTTTTTCTAGTGTTTTTGCATTTGTCGTCGAACCACTTATTGTTAAAGTTATTTTTGCTCTTAGTTTGACTGTTTGAGACCTTCAGGTTTGATTGTAAGGCTGAGATGTCAAATATGTTGTTAGGGCTTTCTACTGCCATGTTGATCTCTTCATTGTGGCACTGGAAATTTTGGTCTAGAAAGTTATTTAGAAGTGTCTGAATATGATTTTGCTTGATGGTGTTCTGATGTTTCGACACTGCTCTCCTTCCATCTATAGCATTTGTTTATAGTGTGTAGTTTGTTTGGTTTTAATGCCTCTTGGTAAGGTGTTGGTCTATGTAGGTAGGCTCTGATTTTGCTGTGGTCTGACTGTGAAAGCTCTAAGAGACCCAGGGCTACGGTCTGTGATAAAATGAACTACAGTACTACTGCCGAGATATGAGCTGTAGGTGTATCTTCCATAGGGGTCTCCGCGGGATCTACCGTTGACGATGTACAGTCCCTGGGAGCGGCACAGCTGTAATAGTTGTAGTCTATGTTTGGTTGTAGTTTTGTCGTAGTTATATCTGGCAGTACACTTTGGGGAGGTCTCCTGGAAGGTGTTTATCTCCCTGTGTGCTGAATGGGTCAGGCCCCTGTCCCGTCCTGGCATTGAGGTCACCACAGACTAGAATATGACTATGGGCCTGGAAGGGGTTGATCTCCTCCTCTAGTATAGAGAAGCTTTCCTCGTTGTAGCATGGGGATTCTAGTGGTGGGATATATGTGGCACACAGGAGGATGTTTTCTTCTGATGCGTTAAGTCCCTTGTCTATCTCTAACCAGATGTAAAATTGCCCTGTTTTGATTTATTTAACAGAGTTGGTGAGTTCGGATTTGATTCTCTTCCTTGTTTCAGCCCCGGAAGTTTGGTGGATGGTACTACCAGCTCTCTGTAGTTAAGAAGGCAGCCAGTGGGACCATCTCCTCTACACCAGGTCTCTTGGAGGATGACAATGTCTGTATTTCGAATTTCCTTGTTGAAGTCTAGGTTTCTGCTTTTCAGACCAAAAGCAGTCGACCTCAGGCCTTGTATATTCCGGGATGAAATAGTGAAAGCTTTGTGTTCCATGGTGTCTTGTGTTTGATGGTCCAGTAGTTTAGTTCTGGATCAGGAATGTGTAGAGCTCACTGAGCATCCCGTGTATGTTACGGTCTTGGGATGGGCTGTTTCCCCTGCTAACAGCCTGGGAGTAGGTGTGAAATGGAGTAGGCAGAAGGGGCGTGGGCCTTGGTTGGTGGCTCCAGGGTTCAGGTGCGTGTGTGTGGGGGGGCGGCTGGTGGGGGTGTGGTCTGGGGGGAGGGGGTCTTTTTGGAGTGTTCTCCCTGCTCACAGCCTTGGAGTAGTTGTGAAGTGGGGTAGGAAGAAGAGGTATCAGCCTGGCTGGTTGCTCCAGGGTGTGTGAGTGTGGGTGGACGGCTCGTGGTTATGCAGTCTTGGGGGAAGGGGTCTTTTTGGAGTGAGGGGTCCTCTGGGGCGAGGGGGCGATCTGGATGCCGGGGGGTCACTGGACGTGGGGCTGGGTAAGATGCCCATGGTTGTGATGTGTTGAGAGTAACGTCCTTTAGCGTTTTTGCAAAGGTTGCACCTCTGACCTGTAGTTGTGTACCTAGTCGTAGTGGCTGTGCTGCTCCAGGGTGGGGTGTTGTGCAAAGAAAACTTTGGGTTTCAAGGCACAGTCTCTGGATATTGAGGCTTTCACACTTTGGATGAGAACAGGGTAGAAGTCTTGTCTGGGCAGCAGGGTAGAGATGACTTTTGCATCAGGGAATTTGGAGGCATCTTTCTCCATCACCCACTTAAGGGCTGTGGACACACCTTCTTGCTTGCTTCGATGGTTGTTTGTGCCTGTGTGGATTATGATGTGGCTGGGCGCCCCAAGCTTGTCCTCGGTCAGCAGCTCCAGTGCATGTTGGGTGTTCCTGCATCTGAGTTTAGCCACACTGTGTTTAGTGAAGAATTTCTTCTACTCTATGTATCTCCCATTTGAGTCTATGAGGAGCACAATCTGTTGGTTTTGTGTCTCTTCATTGGATGTGGGAGTATCTTTGGAGCATTCGGTAGTAGTGTTGTTTGGGATAGGTGGGGTGGAAGGCAGCTGGTGTGTTTTTGCTGATGTGTTGGGTCTGTCATCAACCTGTTGCTGGGGCAGGGTCTCCTCAGGGGAGGTGTAGGGCACTAGTGCAGGTTGCTCATTGCAGCTCGGCTTTCTGACTTCCTCCATAAGCTTCTGAATCCTCTCATTCAGCTGGCTCGTCTCTGCTCTCCTTGTCACCTCTTTGTCTTGGAGTTCTCTCAGTAGGGTCCAGAGAGCAGACATGTCTCTTTCTTCATTCTTGCTGCGTGTGGTAGGCTGGACTGTGGCCTGTGCTGATTGGAGGGTGTTTAGCTGTTGCTCAAGCTCAACTTGCCTTATCTCCATCTGGGTGAAGCGATCCCTGATTTCCATGAGTGAGTAGTCCATCAGGTTAGGGGCCACTCACACTAGGGCCGCAGCCCTGTGCCCGAGCTCATTTGCATACTAAAGTCTAGAACGTTTGGCTAGTGTGACCACGCCATCCGTATTCCAGCACGGAAAAGCCCCTTGGCCACGGCACACTTGGGAGAGGTATGCCATGGCCAAAGTACAGATGCTAATGAGATGGCACGCGCGCGGATACGCAACGTGAGCTGGATGACGTAGTCCTTGCGCGACCCTTCTTTCTTTATAGGTCCATGCCCTTCTTCCCCATAACAATAATTTTAAACAATGGCGGCAAGCGGTTCACGAGTGGGTTTACGTTGGTGCGATAGTGAAGAAGAGTGTTTACTTGAAATTGGGGCAGACGACAGCATTCAGTGTCGTCTGAATGCTGGACACCATGCTTGGTGATCACAGCTGGACACCATGCTTGGTGATCACTTGTTTATCATACTACGACGTGATGACGTATGTATGAAGGAGCAAATGTGCCCAGGCCACGGCCTTTAGGAGCAGTGTGACCACGGGCCAGCAGGGGGAGTGGGGAGGGGGGAATCGTTTTGGCAGGCACGATTCCCAGGCAAACTTGCCTATTGTGAGTGCGCCCTTATGCCGCGTTTCCACTGCAGGGTGCGGTACGGTTCGGTTCGCAAAAGTGCGGTAAGGATTGCGTTTCCACCGCCAAAAGTGGGCATGACCCGGACTGAGCCGTACTTGTTTTGCCCTCGTCTTCAGTTCTCCTCCGTTGGGGTACTGAGACGCCTGAAAGGGTGCCAGAAAATTCTAGCTACACACCCCCTCCGTTGATTGGTCGACAGAATCGTCACTTCCGGGTGACGTGGGGATAAAACAAACAAACAGTAGCGTGCGTTCACACCAAACACGACATTTGTCGCCCGTTCGCGTTGTCGCCGAAGTTTTGTCGCGGCACAAATCATAATCTGTCACTGTGCAAGTTTTGTTGAATTTGTCACGCAACAACACGATAACCACCATTGCCTTGTCTGGACCTTTTGTGGAAGAGGGAGAGATGTCGGAGGGCCCGACGCAGTATATTCATAATATTGTAATGACCACGGAAGAGGCAGTGAATGAAGTATTGATTCGACAGAGATTTATTAGATGGGCCTACCTAATAAACCGTTGGAACACACAAGACCGGAAACCATAGCAACGCCGGTAAACAAACCCCGAGAAGCCCAATCCCTATGAGAGCTCCCCACGCTACGGCCATCCGGAGGCGCACAGAGCTTTTGGCCGGGATATATATACAATTATATTATATACTATTATATATAGAGCTCCGGAATAGCAAACGGAAACAATCACTTTCTTCTCCGGGCTGAGTTTGACAGTTGAACGCTGAGAACATGTCGCGTAAAACGCTTGCTTGGGCGAACAAGGAGGTGGAGACGTTCCTCTGCATTCTCCTCTGCGCTGCTATGATGTCACAATGTTTACGTTGCTGCCGCGGCGATCGACATCCGGCCTACCATAAAGGGTACTGTTGACGGTGAAAACGCGACCTCGGAACTGAGCTGGGCTATACCGCCCCCTCCCTACCGGACTGAGGCGAACTGAACCGTACCGCACCCTGCAGTGTAAACACAGCATTAGACTAGTTTGTGGCATCGTTCTGAGGGGGTGTGTCCAGGTCCCTTGTGGTGAGGGGGTCGTCACCAGGTTGGGCTTTCTCTCTTGTGCTCTTTCTTTGATCTTGGAAAAGTCTTGTTCCAGAAGACTGAGGTTTCCCTGAATCAAAACTGTGCCTTTCTTGTACAGTTGAACAGTGGTTGGCTCACCATCTGTTTATTTTAAGGGCCCATCCTTCGCTAAATCTCTCTCTCTCTCTCTCTCTCTCTCTCTCTCTCTCTCTCTCTCTCTCTCTCTCTCTCTCTCTCTCTCTCTCTCTCTCTCTCTCTCTCTCTTTCTCACAATACCCTAAAGTGTAATGTGAAAATAGATTTGATGCAAATCCAGACTCTCTGAAGTGTACGATGTTATACTGCCACCCGGTGGACGACACTACGCATTACATAATGTTCTACTGCCACCCGGCGGACGACACCACGCATTATATAATGTTCTACTGTCACCTGGTGGACGACACCACGCATTACATAATGTTATACTGCCACCCGGTGGACAACATTGCGAATTACATAATGTTATACTGCCATCCAGTGGACGACAGTGGGCGTCACATGATGTTATACTACCAACCAGTGAACGACCCTAGGCATCACATGATCTTATGTAACTTGCCAGAGCCATTTGTCCCCCCTGGGCTACCGTAGAAACATGGTGGTGCAACATGGCAGCTCAGTAGTAGAGGACTCTCTGCACGGAGATATCAAGGCTCATTTTAAGGTCATGAAAACACTGCTCTTATTTACAGAGGATTATACACAAATTAAACCGCAGGCTACATATGAAGATGATCACCATTCTCCTAGAGTATTAAACACTGCAGCTTTAAGGCAGCCCTCTCCAGCCGGCCTGGGACCGCCGACGGAGATCTTTGTTTCCAACACATCGGTGATCAGGGAAAACAAACATCAGGATCCTCAAAGGAGTCAAATGTTCCAGGAACGTCTGGAAGGAAAGAACAACCGTGTTTGTGAAGCTCCCTGCGGTGAGAACACATTCTGGCCGGACGATGCACCTGCCTCATGAAGTGGGTCACAGCCCTCTCCACCCACACGGGACGCTATCTGGAGAGGATCTGAAGCACTTAGAATAATCTGTACATCACAACACTGCCCCCCCCCCCCCTGTCCGGATGGGCGGTTCATATAATGGTCTTCCTGTCTGTCTGTCTGTCTGTCTGTCTGTCTGTCTGTCTGTCTGTCTGTCTGTCTGTCTGTCTGTCTGTCTGTCTGTCTGTCTGTCTGTCTGTCTGTCTGTCTGTCTGTCTCTCTGTCTGTCTCTCTGTCTGTCTCTCTGTCTGTCTGCCTTGCTGTCTGTCTGGCTGCCTGCCCAGTGGGTGGGCTGTGGTCTGAACTTGGTGTCAGCGTTGTGCAGCTGGCTCCGGCACCTCAGGGGTCCAGAGCGTCTGGGCCGCTTGTCAACATCCTTTAATCAAAGCGTCCCCCCCTCACTGGACCCTTTTTCATTAGCGGGGGTCAGAGGTTGTGTGTGTCGACAGGACCTCGCTGGATGGGGCTGGGGGGCGTGAGGGGGGGTGTTGAGAGGTTGTGGTGTGTAGGATGGGGTCGGGTCCTGCTATTAGCTGTAGCTCATTCCTGAGCCTGTGCTGACGTCTAGCACCCCCAGGCACACAGGGGGGCTGGGTGGACTGCCTGAGGGGGAAGAGATGGAGAAGATCCCAGTCCACCACTAGAATGGGCTATCCCACCCCAGACCCACCACCAGTAGTAGAACCAGCACCCCCCCCCCCCCCACCAGTGCTAGCAACCCCCACCAGTACTAGAACCAGCACCCCCCACCAGTGCTAGCACCCCCCACCAGTACTACCACCAACACTCCCCAGCAGATCTACTGGTCCACAACGATGCAGCATGAAGGACGGGAGGGAGAGAGTTATCTCCAGCCTCCCCATTGGGGGTCGCTGCTTTCTGAACCTGGTCTCCAGGTTATTCCAGTAAGTCTCTTCCGATCCCAGAGCCAGCAGAAGGATGAGTGTCATGGTGAGTAGCCTGCCCTCCTTCAGTGCAGCACTGTGTCAGGGGTCAAACTCTGAGTTGCTGAGGCTGTGCCGATCGAGACAGGCTTTGATCAAGCCCCTCTGGCGACTGGCACCAGTAGTTCCCTATTGGGTTAGGGTTAGGTTGGGGCAGGTCGCCCAGTCTAGTGGTGTGGAGACCAGCTTCTAGAGGAAAGGTTCTGGGTTCAGGAGAAGGCTTGAGTCCTCCTAGAGCCAGACCAACCACTACCGAAATCCAAAGCCTTACATTTAAGTGTTGAATGACTGTAAATGGAGATGAGATCACACAGGAACGCCGCAAGAGACTCTGAAAGAGAGAGACATGGAGAGAGAGAGAGAGAGAGAGAGAGAGAGAGAGAGAGAGAGAGAGAGAGAGAGAGAGAGAGAGAGAGAGAGAGAGAGAGAGAGAGAGAGAGAGAGAGAGAGAGAGAGAGAGAGAGAGAGAGAGAGACAGAGAGAGAGAGACAGAGAGAGAGAGAGAGACGACTTGGGGGCGAAGCAATAATTGTGAGAAGAAAAAAAAGCAAAATATACGAGACCAGGGAGAGAAGCTCAAAGGGGAGGGAGTGAAGTGTTTGAATCAATTCAACTTCCACAAAGCCCTTCTCTCCACTCACCCTCCCACTTGGCTCTTCCATTAATACTTCCTCCACTTTCTCTCCCTCTTTTGTTCATCTTCACCACCGAGACGGCCTCATGAAATAAGATGGGGAGAGAGAGAGAGAGAGAGAGAGAGAGAGAGAGAGAGAGAGAGAGAGAGAGAGAGAGAGAGAGAGAGAGAGAGAGAGAGAGAGAGAGAGAGAGAGAGAGAGAGAGGATTAGAGCAGGGTTCCCTCTCACCCAACCCCGGCCCCCTCTCACATCAACTCACCCAACCCCGGCCCCCTCTCACATCAAAGAGAGCAGGATTGGCCAATGGCTGTCCGGTGAGGTTTGGGGCCACGGCTCCTGGGGCCCCAGACCAGACACAACACGGCACTACAGGCCCCAGACACAACACGGCCCCCGCAGCTGGGCTGGAATGTGACCTGATCCACATACTGGGCTCTGAGTGTGTGTGTGTGTGTGTGTGTGTGTGTGTGTGTGTGTGTGTGTGTGTGTGTGTGTGTGTGTGTGTGTGTGTGTGTGTGTGTGTGTGTGTGTGTGTGTGTGTGTGTGGGGTACCCCGTAGCGTTTCACTTGTATTCAAGCTTTCATCCAAAGCAACTTTTAAGGAGGAGGTATAGGGGCCGTACAGGAGGGTCCGACACAGAACCTTCTGGGTTCAGACCCTCCTGTACGGCCCCAGAACCTTCTGGGTTCAGTACAGGAGGGTCTGAACCCAGAACTGTGCTTGATCAGGTTGGGGAGTAGAGCTCAGATATAAGAACAACATCAAAGAGCACACACACACACAAGTTGTACAAAGGTGTTTTTATTTTTCGTACTAAGTCGTACTAAGGTTTGACAACGTGATGTAGTATACATATATATACATTTTTTTATGTATATAACGCTCTCTTCCTGGTGAGATTCACTTTGGTAGCTTTGTTTATGAACTCAAACAATATATATAATAATCATAATAAATATGCCATCAGTGGCACAGTTCTGAATCTCTAAACACATTGATGAAAATCAATATTTCTCAGAGTGCATTCCACAAAACAGATGGAGAATGGAGCTTATTAGAGTCTGGTTGATAAATGAGGTGAAAAATTGTTCGAACACAAAGTATACATTCCACATAAAGTATATCTATATATCTGTTCAAGGCATAAATATTTCAATCACATCATATCCATTAAGTCTCTACTTCCATAATTCCATAATTCCTAACTTATTAACTGTATATACCTGTCTAAACCTATACAGATCCATATCTATACTGCTCTTTTAATGTGTTGTACATATATTGTATCTATCCTTAATGTTCATTTTGCTCCATACTTATAATCAATATCATTCCAGTACGTATCCTGTTTCCCTGCTCTTCTGGTGAGACGCTAACTGCATTTGTTATATCTGCACAATGACAATAAACAATTAAATATAATACACTGCTCTATGAATCATATTCACCTGATCATATTATCTGATACAACTCTACAGAATATACTTTGATTTTAGTTCATTTTAAGTAAGACGAAGATTAAACATTAAGATCTATGTGGGAGGTTTGAAGGTCAAACTCTGGGATGAGGCTGCCCATCACTCCCCCCTCCAGAGCAACAGACACATGAGGCTGATCTCCATGACAACCAATGCAAGGATCTACAACACTGAAGCAGGAAAGAGGCGATTTATAAACCTTATTCTGTGGTGACGGGGAGGAGCACCACCACCACCTGGGGAGACCCCCCCTACCCCCCAAGACGGGTGACTCCACTGACCCAAGACTGGTGACCCCCCCTCCCCCAAGACGGGTGACCCCGCTGACCCAAGACTGGTGACCCCCCCCCTCCCCCCAAGACTGGTGACCCCACTGACCCTAGACTGGTGACCCCACTGAAAAAAACAACAACACCGATGGCCAGCTAACCCCCTGGTTCTACTGTGACCCCCCCCCCCCACTACTGGATGGTGGTGACCCCCCCCCCATGGTGGTGACTCCCTCCCCTCCCCCCTACTGGACGGTGGTGGCCCCCCCACCATGGTGACCCCCCCCCTACTTGATGATGGTGACCCCCTCCACCCCCCCAACTGTATGGTGGTGAACCCCCCATTGTGGTGCCCCCCCCCTACTGGATGGCGGTGACCTTCCCCCCCACCCGGTTCTACTGGAAGTTGGGGGCCGCCCCCATGTTGGTGACCCCTCCCCCTAACTGGATGGTGGTGAACCCCCCACGGTGGTGCCCCCCCCCACTGGATGGCGGTGAACCCCCCACGGTGTTGACCCCCCCCCCACTGGATGGTAGTGGCCCCCCCATCATGGTGACCACCACCCCCCCTACTGGATGGTGGTGAACTCCTTGAGGAAGTCGCAGGTCTTCTTCTGGACCACCTCGCGGAGCTTCCTGACACGGCGGGCGCTGGATGCGGCCACAAAGCTGTCGGGCTGCAGCACGGCCATGCCGGCCGTCACCTCCCCCATGAGGATGAGCTGGCCCGGGGCCGCCGTCACGTTGGGGCACGGGCACTTCCAGTCCATGCTGAGCAGCGTCACCTCCAGGGGCTCCTTCCCGAAGAACTTGAGGCCCATCTTATCGTCCTTCAGGATCTCCTCCACCGTCACCAGGGCGTGGCCTGACTCCTGCTCCTCCGTCAGCTCCGTCATGCGGCCCAGCACCACGAAGTCGCTCCTGCAGAAGCTGGTCACCATCTTGCCGCGTGGCCGGCAGGCCTTGCAGTGGCGGTTCTTGGGGTAGGGGCACATCTCCTCGCAGGCGCCCTTGGACTCAAAGTTGTTCTCGTTTCCGCCACAGCCGCCGTACACGAAGGACTGGCACTGCTTGAGGGCGGCGCTGTAGGCCCAGCGAGGCTCATAGGCCTTGCAGGGCCCCTGCAGGCTGGGCAGGCCACAGGGCGCCGCCAGCTCCACGCCGCACGACCGCATGCAGGCCTGGTGGCTGGCGAAGTGGTTGCGGTTCTTGTTGCACTGGCTGTAGGTGAAGGTGAAGCAGTTGTTCCTCATGGACTCGTAGTACCAACTGATGCTCTCCTCGCCGCAGTCGTCCGTGTCTGGGCCCTTCAGGCACTCCTCGGCGGGGAAGGGCCCCACGGCCACGGAGCCGTTCCCCTCAGCCCCCGGGCCCCCGCCCTCCTCCCTGCGCACCACGGCCAGGGGGAAGTGGGCAGAGACAGAGCCGGCGGCGTTGCGGGCGGTGCAGGTGTAGACGCCGGCGTCGTGCGGCTGGGCGTTGTAGATGACCAGCTGACCGATGTTGGTGACCACCACGTTGCCGCGCACGTGGTTGGGCCGCATCACGGCGTTCTCCGAGCCCTCCAGCTGCTTCTCCCACGTCAGCTCGGGCCGCGGCTTCCCCGCCACCTCACACAGGAAGCTAGCGGTGTCGCCCACCAGCACAGCCAGCTGGGAGGGGCCGCTCAGCAGAGCGGGGGGCTGCGCGTCGGCGGGCAGGGTGGTCTGGAGGGCGGTGGTGGGGCGCAGCGTGGTCTCCATGGGGACGGGGCTGGTGTTGGGCCAGGTAAGGTGGAACCTGAGGATGGAGAGACACCAAAGAGACACCAGTTGTCATGAGGAGACACCAGACGTGGGTCATGAAGAGACACCAGACGTTATGAGGAGACACCAGACGTGGGTCATAAGGAGACACCAGACGTGGGTCATGAGGAGACAACCGACGTTGGTCATGAGGAGGCACCAGACGTGGGTCATGCTGGGGCCCCTTTTGGTTTTAAAACAATAAAATCCTGAATTGAATATGCTTAGATTGTTCTTGGATAAAGGTCTCTGATATATCCAAGAACAACGGCCGGACGTACACCATATTCTAAATAACAGGATCCATTCATCCCAGGATCCAAGAGGAGGATCTACCTAACAGCTACCTGCAGGTGACCACGGAGATGGAGGTGAGGATCTACCCAAGCCTGCATTAACCTGCCATTGGGCCCTGGGGTTCAGAGGTTTCGTAGGCCCCCTGCGAGGGGATCTTACAATGTAGATGTGTAAATTATTTCTGACATGTTGCTGTTGTCGCAGCTCATGATAGGCCCCCTGATCGTCGTAGGCCCTGGGGCTTCAGCCCAGGTAAGCCCGTGCATTAAGGCGGCCTTGGATCTACCTAACAGCTACCTGCGGGTAACCACGGAGATGGAGGTGAGGATCTACCTAACAGCTACCTGCAGGTGACCACGGAGATGGAGGTGCCGTGTGAGCAGGCCTCGGCGTCCATGTAGCACTTGTTGTAGTAGGTCATGCCGTCGGAGGCGCAGGTGAACAGGGGCTCGCGCTCGCAGCGGTCGCGGCACTTGCAGACGGGCTGGCCGTCCCAGATGTCGCACTCTGAGCCCTGCTGCGAGCACATCAGCTTGTCACAGGTGGCCCCTGTGGGCATGCCGATGGGGCCCCTGTGGCCCTTGATGTCCAGGTAGCGTGCCGCCACGCAGCTCTTGTTGCCGCACACGTTGGCGCAGCACTTCTCAAAGGTCTCACAGTCCTGGGGGACGGAGAGGCACACTCTATCACATTTATCTGGTACGTTAGGTATTCTGTTATTATATAGCATACATGAATCAAATCTTTCTGTGGTAAAAAAAAACATGTCTCCACTTATTTCATTAGTTAGTTATAGTACTTATAATTGTGTAGCATCTTACCCTAGCTATCGGTGTTGCATACGGGGAATTGGCAGTGGTGTAGTCTATTTGATTGTAGTGGGTATACTGTGATGATTCCCTCCCAGCCTCGTACAAACCCGCCCCACCGGTACGTGTACGTGTGTGGCGCTTATGGGGTGTCGTACCACAGTCACCAATGCAGGGGTATACAACCCGCTGATTTAAGAGTTATAAGTAACAAGGAGATGTACAGTGGGATTAAAACATTGCCTTCTGTTGACTACTTGTTATGTGGTTTACACATTAATATGGGAGGACTGGACACACACACACACACACACACACACACACACACACACACACACACACACACACACACACACACACACACACACACACACACACACACACACACACACACACACACACAAACACACACTTCTGTCGTGTCTTTGCTAGTCTCCGTAGCTCTGGTAGTGGCATCTGCTGCTGCAAGGTCAATTAAGTGGCAATAGTAGATTTTGGGACAGGCTTAAAACGAACTAAAACACTGAAATAATAGTGTAATTTGCTTTTCATATTGTAATGTTGAATGTTATTGTAGCAAGCCTGGGACTCTTTAAGTGTTTGTGTTGTGTTTTTTATCGTTGTGTCCAGTTGTTTTAACTGTTGTTTTAACTGTTGTTTTAACTGTATCCGTTGTTATGCCAATTGTTCCCGCGTTTAACTTTCAATCTGTGTGGATTGCTAATCACGCAGCGCGAGAAGGAGGGGCTCGGCCCGACAACTAACATGCAGAGATGCAGGGGCATCTTTGCTCTTCGTAACAGAGACAGGGCAGAGCGCGAGGGGGAATTTTATGAATGGTGAATGTAGGAGATAACTTCCCCTGCTAAAAGTATTTTATTGCAGATATACCCAACCGGTATTTACGAAAACATAAACACAGAAGTGAAAGATCTGTCACAAGACGATTGATACGTACCCGTGCACATTTTTAAGTGGGTAGCCTATACGCAAATCCTGGTGCGTTCCTAGTGGGCATACGGCATATACCTGCGTATCACGTAGACTACACCGAATGGGTTAAACTAGTGAAGGTTAGTGCTTGGCACTTGGTTCTATGAACATCCTTACTGTAGGCCTACCGACATATGCACCGACCGAGATATATTGTTGTTTCTCTTTCTTCTGACAAATGTATTTATTGTAAGTCACTTCGGATAAAAGCGCCTGCTAAATGCCCTAAATTTAAACGAAAATGTACGCATATTATTTAATGCATTTAGCAGGACAAACCCCATATCTATTATGAAAGCTGTTATGAGCAGGGAACTGCATGTAAGTGTTTAATAATATATTAATAACTAATGTACTGGCTTTAGATTCAAAGACCTCCGTTTGTTAGTATTAAACAGAAAATAATCCACGCTAAGTAGATAAACCTACCTGGTCAGACTTTAACACTTAGTCCTAAACCCACCAGACTTTAATACCAAGTCCTAGACCTAACTGGTCTGTATTATAGTTTAAGTCCTACCTGGTCTGTATTATAGATTAAGTCCTACCTGGTCAGACTCGCACTCCCGCATGCAGGTGCTCATCGCGTCCACCCACAGGTTGGGGTTCAGCTCGTTGGGGCACATGCCCGCGTGGGAGTACACCACCTTGGCCAAAGACATGGGCATCCCCTCCACGCAGAAGCTCTCCATGTACATGAGCCAAACAGAGCATTGCCCGAAAATAAACCAAATCCATCGTGGAAAAAGCATCCACCACATGTCCGAAAAGGAGCGGAATATCCCCGCAGAGTTCCCCAAAGAACGGAAAAGAAAAGCAGAACCGAGCGGAGCTTCAGGCGTTCAACGGCTTGAAGAGAAGGACGGCGCTTCAAAATGACAAATCTTCACTTCCCTCCTCGGACGACATGCGACGCTGGTCTCCACAGAGGAGACCTCCCTCCAGACCTCTTGCCCTAAGACCTTTAGAGATGGAGGCTGCGGTATGCAACCTGATTCGTTAAGATCTCACTTCATGAATTACACTGGCCCGTCTGCCCGACGGAAAATCCAAGTTGAGTAACAGTTCTTATGATGCGCTCAATCAAAGAGAAAAACAGATCCAACGGAGAGCCACCAGCACGGAACTAGTAAAGCCTGCGCGTAAAGGCACCGGTGCGTAAAGGCGCGGCGCCGTAACCCTTCGCTGGCAGCTCTAACACTTTGTCCACAGCCTAAGAGCCGGCATTAAATTATTTATATCATTCTTCATGGTATGCCATGGTTTTTGAAATCGATTTTTTTTTTCGACAGCTGTATTTTCAGTCCTAATCGCTTTACTTTTTGAACAAACTGCTAAGATCCAGAAGATGGCAGCAAACTATCTTTGGTGAGTAATGAATCCTGCCAATATCGGTGAGGATGAGTGACGTTGCCTTAATATTAAGTTAAAGGGGAGAGAGAGAGAGAGAGAGAGAGAGAGAGAGAGAGAGAGAGAGAGAGAGAGAGAGAGAGAGAGAGAGAGAGAGAGAGAGGAGAGAGAGAGAGAGAGAGAGAGAGAGAGAGAGAGAGAGAGAGAGAGAGAGAGAGAGAGAGAGAGAGAGAGAGAGAGAGAGAGAGAGAGAGAGAGAGAGAGAGAGAGAGAGAGAGAGAGAGAGAGAGAGAGAGAGAGAGAGAGAGAGAGAGAGAGAGAGAGAGAGAGAGAGAGAGAGAGAGAGAGAGAGTGAAAGAGAGAGAGAGAGAGAGTGCAAAAGAGAGAGAGAGAGAGAGAGAGAGAGAGAGAGAGAGAGAGAGAGAGAGAGAGAGAGAGAGAGAGAGAGAGAGAGAGAGAGAGAGAGAGAGAGAGAGAGAGAGAGAGAGAGAGAGAGAGAGAGAGAGAGAGAGAGAGTGAGTGTTATTTCACAGTGTTTCCCAGGCTGAGACCCTGCTGGGTGTAAAGAGGCCCAGTGCTCTCATGTCAACCCCTCATCTCAGTCTGGCCAGCCTATAGGAGACATTGTTGACCACAGAAACGTGCACACATACACACACACTACACACACACAAACACGACACATGCACGCATACTAACAGGCACGCACACGAACATGCACGCACACGCACCCATGCACGCATGCAAATAGACAAAGACAAAGACACACATACACATACACACACACAGACGCAAATACACACACACACACACACACACACACACACAACACACACACACAACAACACACAACACAACACACACACACAACACACACACACACACACACACACACACACACACATCACATCACTGAAGTGCTCATAGCACACAGTGACTTAACACTGGTAAACACCTCTTGACTAGTCAGAGTTTCAGCAGATAGTATGTGAAGCCAGTGTGGAGCCTCTGTGAGCTGCACCCCAGTGCTGAGCAGGTATGGAGGCTGTTGCTCAACACTAGCTGCAGCCCGTCAGCGGCTCTCTGGAGCTGTGGAAAGTGAAGGCAGATGTGTAAACACACAGGCAAGCTGTGCTTCAGCCCTCATCCCACTGCCACCTTGAAGCACCCCCCCCCCTCCCCCTCCACCACTCCCACAACAAACCACATTCCACAAAGCCGCGTTGGAGGGGGCCAGGGGCCATGTCACTGAGTGAATAGAAGCCACATGCTGGACCCCCTACTCCTCCTCCACCATCTCCTCCACAACCACCGCCACCTCCTCCACCACCTTCAGTCCCGCCTCCACCTCCTCCTCCCCAACCTCCTCTTCCATCTTTCACCACCTTTCATCCCCCCCTCCACCACAACCTCCTCCACCTCTTCCTCTAACTCCTCCACCACCTCCATCCCCATTCCCTCCTTCCCCACCACCTTCACTCCCACCTCCTCCTCCCCAAACTCCTCCTCCACCACCTTCACTCCCCCACCCCCTTTACTCTCACAACCTCCCCCACCTCATACACTCCCACCTCCTCCTCCTCCTCCCCCACCCTCTCCACTGACTTTCCGTCTGGCCTTGGAATGCCTCAGGGATTAATGGAGGCATGGTGAAAGGGGCGGGGGCTCCCCCTAATCTACCCCCCAGGTCATGATCGATGTCATGAGGGGTCTGGTCATGTGTGTGTGGTGCACCACAGACACCCCAGAGGCCGGGGCCCCCATCCAGAGATTAGGCTGAGCCAGCGCTGGTCTCTCAGTCCTTCAGGGTGGGCTTTGAACCCTCAGACCCCCGCCACCCGTTTGAGAACGACTGGGCCAGGCTCGGAGGCCGGGTAGCCTCAAACCCGGAGGCCGCGTAGCCTCAGGCCTGGAGGCCAGGTGGGTCAGGCCCGGAGGCCGGGGGGCCTGGAGGTCGTGTGGCCTGGTGGCCGGGTGGCCTCAGGCCCGGAGACCGGGTGGACTCGGGCCCGGAGGCCCGGTGGCCTCTGGCCCGGAAGCCACCTGGCTCCCGGGCCTGAGGCCACCCCGGCCTCAGACTGAACGCGCCACAGATCCTTCAGCATCTTCACAGAGGCCTCTCTGTATGAAGGCAGCATTTGCAGGCGCGTCGTTAGACCTGGGCATTCGAGGCTATAGCCCCGGAGGATCGCTGTGCCGTCAAAAAAACAACAACAACATAATGCTGAAAATAGCCCCGTAGAGTTTACTTCTTTGTGGTTTAATTACTAGCAGCCACAGATGCAACATTTTAGCGAGTGAAAACCGCAACATTCTGACGTGTCCATATATGGGCAGATTTAGAATAATTTGTTGCAAAACGTTGCAAATTCTCCATGCATAGCGCATCTCGTCATAATGCTGTTTCGGTCTGCTAGCCTTTAAGTGAGATCGGAGTGTGTTGAGAAGGACAGTGATAAAATATGTTTGGTAAGATGGATAACATTTATGTTGGACAACCCAACATAAAGGCAGACAGGGTTTTTGGGGAAAACAAAGTTTTATGGTTGACAATGATCGTGAGGTCAGTTCGACATAACGATTGTTCTTTCTTTTACTTCTCAAACTAGTTACAATTTAATGTTCATCAGCCCGATTTCAAATTTTCTCGAAAGAGAAACCTCCGAACACGTTTTAAAAAGGACTAACTTCTGGGCTACAGCCCCGAATGTTTTCAATTGCTAGCGACACTCCTGGCTACACGTATGACAAAAAACACGTGCAAATCAGTGTTATTCAGTGAGCCAAACGGATTACGCTGAGTGGTGGATCACCACTCCAAGATGGCGGCCCCGCGGCCCTTCAGCGGCAGTAGGCGGTAGTGTTCGATGCTCCGTCTATGATATAAGATGTCTATGGGCGCTCCCACGTCTTCTCTGAAGGTCCTCCCCCTGGCGCTCCTCCCCTGGAGCTCCGCCCCCTACAGGCAGTCTTCTAGAGGAGCGGCTTGAGGCAGTAAGTGAGATTGGATCACATCTTTTTATTGGACACCTTTCCCATGCTTTATCAAAGAACCCCCCCCCCCCCCCAACGTAAATCACAGCTTCAACAGTGTGTAAGTTTATCTGCAAAATACACAGAACCATTATAAAAATATTAAACTCTGAATGCATAGGTTAAGTCAAACTTTCCATCGTGTTCTCTGTCCAGAACACAACCCAACAAACACAATGTCACTCGCTTTCTCCTTCCACACATGATCCTATCAATAACCGTAGAGGTCATCAATTCAGTCCACACATCTATCCACCATAGGGAGGATCTACAGTTACCCATAACGTTATACATCTTCAACATTCTGGACACTTTCGACAGTGCAGTCGTCTGCACAGTCCTTCATCCCAGTTAACCCTCAAGCACGGACGCTAGTCGACTTTGACACCAAACTCAAAAGGCCTAGCTAGTTAAAAAAATAATAAAAAAAGTTAAATGAATATAAAATCTATCATTAAACAAACAGTAAGAGCTTAAGGTATACGTCTGAACAGTAAACAGATACCATTGGGTTAGATCCGATTGTAGAACTAAAGAAAAGCACTGAGAACAAACCAGCGTATAAAGCCCAATGTAAGAGTCTAGTCAACGTGTGTTGAGGACTTGTGTGGACGGGGCTTTACACACCGTCAGCTAGCTGATCACATGGACGGCCGACATAAGGCTAGTGACTAAGGAGAAACCTCCCCTCATAGGAAACGGAGTGCTCGGTAAAAGTTTGACCAAACGCAAGGAGTATACATAGGATACCGTATATATTCAAATGGGTCTTGCATTCGCTCTAAAGTAATTGCACTAGTTTAGCCTTCACACAGCTTACACACGACAGAATGAATCCGGACTTCATGATGTGGTGTCCAGGAGGGATGGCTCGTTTCTCCGTCTAGCGCCACGATGCTACGTCTTCTCCGCCCCGCTTCAAGGTCACCGGTTTACCCAATATCCAATAGTTTCATGTGAACTTTTTGCTGGCTCGACGATCATTTGGTTCCGATTAAAGTTCCACAAACCCGCGGAGGAACCGTGTGTCAGCAGGAAGGCAGCGCACGGCCCCACGCCACATTGGCGCCAACAAGCAGCAGCGTTGGAGCCTGATTGTTCAGCAGGTTACTGTATTCAGTCGCAAGAGTCTGGGACCAGAGAGGGATACACACCGTAGAGTGCAAATCATGATCCGTCTTACGGCATTAATGATGTAAGTCTGTAATTTTAAAAAGGTAAAGGGTAAACATTGTCCATGTCTATCCTCAGTAGTGTGAAAGACTTCTGGACTGCAGACGCGGGGGAAGTCCAATGTCCCCATTGGAGCGGTTGACAGCAACGCTGCCGTAGCTGATGAGCCGCAGACCGTCTTATGCAGAGGAGACAGCGTGTCGGGTTGGGGTGTGTTTGTATCGAGGGGTGTGTGTGTGTGTTTGCATTGGGGTGTGGGGTGCGGGTGTGTTTGTATCGGGGGTGTGTGCGCGTGTTTGTATCGGGATGTGTGCGCGTGTGTTTATATCGGGTGTGTGTTAGTATCAGGGTGTGCGCATGTGTTTATATCGGGGGTGTGTGTACGTGTGTTCGTATCAAGGTGCGTGTGTTTGTATCGGGGTGTGCGCGTGTGTTTATATCTGGGTTTGTGTGTGTTAGTATTGAGGTGTGTGCATGTGTTTGTATCAGGGTGTGTGTGTGTGTGTGTTAGTTTTGGGGTGTGTGCGTGTGTGTTTGTATCGGGTCCGCGTGCGTGTGTGTTAGTACCGGTGGTGTGTGAGTGTGTCTACGACGGGTCGGATTAAGGAGCTTCAGAGGACAGAACGTCGTACAGGTTGCGGTGTGCAGGGATGCTGTGCTGCAACCGTACCCTGGTGAGGGTAGCTAGGGGCAGGGGGGGGGGGGGGGGGGGGGGAGGTGTTAAACCAGTCTGAAGCAGTACGCCGGTCGCCTTCCACTCCCACTCCGCTGGGGTCCATGTTTGTAGTCCATAGCTCTGCAGTTAGTCAGGATGGTTCTGATTAAGGCCTTTCTCTGAGCCCGGGTCAAGGTCTACGACAGACCACTGGACCCCCAACCCATTTTTTATCCAGGAGTACATAAAGCGATAACAAAGGACACCATGCGTTAGTCAAATAAATAAATTAAAAAGCACTAAGCGCAGGGCAGGTACACCTCTGTGTCTCTGTGACCCCAAAGAAAAGAGGGGGGAAACGATTTTGGTTAGCGAAATTAAATAAAAAACACAACTATCTGGTAAAATAGCATAACCAAACCCTTAAACCGTTGGCTGGGCGGGACTCCTTCATGGTGGCTAGAGAAGCTGGGGTCAGGGACCAGGACAGGGACCAGGGCTGAGGTCAGTAACTAGGGCTGGAGTCAGGGACCAGGGCAGGAGCCCCGGACTGGGGTCAGGGCCCAGGAGGCCCTAGTAGGTGAGCCGGGAGGCCTTCATGTTGTAGCAGGGCCGGTCAGTGAGGGCCCCGGTTCCGGAGAAGAGGGACAGACCCTCCCCCTTCTCCAGCACCACCTCCAGCTCCTGGAAGTCCTGCAGCCGGGCAACGTCCTTGTCCTGGGGGGCGAGGGGACAGACGGTTAGTGGGAGGGCAGAGGGGGACAGACAGCTAGGGGGAGGGCCGAGGGGGACAGATAGCTAGGGTGAGGGCCGAGGACGACAGACAGTCAGGGGGAGGGCCGAGGACGACAGACAGTCAGGGGGAGGGCCGAGGACGACAGACAGTCAGGGGGAGGGCCGAGGACGACAGACAGTCAGGGGGAGGGCCGAGGAGGACAGACAGTCAGAGGGAGGGTCTGAGGGGGACAGACATTTAGGGGGAGGGACGAGGGGGACAGACAGTCAGGGGAAGGGCTGATGCCACAGTACGTAGCACAGTCCATACACAACATCCTATGGTCAAACACAGACCATAGTCAAAACAGATTGCAACGTTTGCATGGGTCGTAACCATGGTGATGACATGCCCCGTCCTTCCTCTTGATTTTTTTAAGGACCAGGTTCCGCTTTTTTCACAACCCTTAACCCTAAATAGGCTTATCGATACCACTATCGAGTGTCCGTAGGTCCTATAACGTAATGTGTCCCTCGAGTCGCGTCACAGCATTTAAATCAAATCAATCCAAATCACTGCAGCGTGTCCAACAACGTTTTTTGAATGGAATTGTAAGCCAACAGGTATTACAAGTAAAACAAGTGAAGTCTGGCAGTTAACTTTGCTCGCGAGGATGGCTGAACGGGCAAAAATCATTTATTCTAAAGGGTTTTTGGAAATGGCCAAGCACAACTTTTACGAAAGTTGAATCGCTGTGTAGATGCATATTGGAATATTGGCTCCATAACAGACAGTTAATCAGATAAGAGAGATCGGTTCCCAACTTAGCCTGTCGTAAGTTACAGTGTTTAGCTAATGTGGGGTAACTAGTACAGATGTCAGTGGAGGACAATTCCGGTATTATGAATATTGAGCCCACTTTCTGGTTTGTGTCTAGGATGAAATTGTCATTATCAATCTTTTAACGTTACTCAAAATATTACCACAATTTGCAGATCTGTTTGCTATAGTAAAGTTGTAAGAAATTATAGCTACTTACTGCAGAGTAGGGCTAGCCATGATATAACTAGTAACTTAGGCTGGTAGTTGATTTTAAGGGACAGTTATGATGGAGATTTGTAATTAAGATTGAACTAAAATTTTGGTAACTGGATGCTAACGCCACTTCTTACTTTTGAATAGGGTCAATTAAACAATCATAAAAAGAAAGGGAAATATATCAGATTTATTTTTAAAGAAGAATAAACAGGCAGCTCAGGTGTAAACAGACTCCAGCCCTTGCATCACCACCGGACCCCAGAGAAGCTCCCTACCTGAGCCTTGTCAGAGTCAGTGTGGTCAGACTTCACAAGGACGCAGTCTACCACCACCAGGTCAGAGTTTTTCTCTGCCCAATACACCTGAATCTTCCTTCACATCCTAATAAGGCTTTTGTAACTGGAAAAGGCGATATTTAAAGATTCTGGGTTGAAGCTCCATTCGAAGGCAGAGAATCATATGAATGCTATGTATGCTTGGAATCAGCATAAAAAGTCCATTGACAGCAACTCATCAATGTTAGATGTCATAATTGAGGACCGGAAAAAGAAAGTGGAGGAAAACTGTACTTACATTAAAACAATTGCAGCTGTGCTCCTATTAACTGCCACTCAAAATATAGCGCAGAGAGGTCATCGAGAGTCTGATGAGTCTCACAACAGGGGTAATTTTTTGACAATTTTAGAAGAAATAGCAAAGGATGACCCTGTCAGAGAGAAAAGGATGAACGCATGTGGCAATGCTAAGTACACAAGCCACCAAATCCAGAACGAAGTTCTGGAGGGCTTAGCTGAGATGGTACGAAGTGAAATAAGATAAGTAAAAGAAAGTGAAGTTTTTAGTGTAATTGCAGAAGAAACCAAAGATTCAAAGTAGCTTTTACACAAACGTGACTCAGACATTATCCACAGTTGAGTTGAGGCCTAGGCTACGTGTGAGCACAATCTCTGTGTTATTCCGACAGGGTTAGTGTGACCATAACTAACATGTAAAACGGACCGGGAAAAGAACCATGGGCCGATGCAAGACATCCTACAGGACGATGTAACGGTTATCGTGGCTTTGCCTGGTAAAAAACCATACCAGCCAGCACTTTACATAATCATCACAATATACCATGGAGAGATAACACTATTCCTTACCTGTCTATAAGAAATGTAGCCATCTCAGCGTCCGATTTTTCACATAACTCTCCATTGCTCATAAGCCACGCCAATGTTTACTCTGGTTTTATTTCGAGCTCTCTCCGCCTCCCTTTTAGTAGCTGTCTTTCCTCTTTTTTTCGCTGTCTTAGCGGTGTTAATTGTTGGTATCCGGGGAATGGGAAATTTAGGGGCTGTTGATGAAGACATTGCTATTCATTTGTTGTCCGCCGTAGTAGTGCAAAACTGTCAGACTGCTAGACTCGTGAACGCTCAGGCAGGGACGCACCAACGTCGGTTGCCACGGTGACCGGACGGTGTTGTAATTGGCAGCATACAAGCTAGTTATTTTAAAAAGTAAATAAAGTTTCAGATGTGCTGCGTGAGGATGTGTTGAGGTTGGCTCAGTAAAACGACTGTTAGGTTAGATGGGTTCAAATGTAATATAAAGAAACAGTAAATTGATTTTTTGGTGAGAAACATACTGTATTACACGTTTCTGTATAATACAGTTGTATAGTGCTCTAATCATTTTAGTATAGATAATATAGTGCTGTCAAGCAATTAAAATATTTTATCGCGATTAATTGCATTAATGTCAAAGTTAACTCGCGATTAATCGCACATTTTTATATATCCCTTGAGTTCGTGCTGCTAGCCTTTTAGTGAGATCAGAGAGTGTTGAGAAGGACAATAAGAAGAGAGAGCCGCAGTGAATTCAACCCAGGTCCACTTGACTTCGGATAGGTGCATGACAGTGGTAGGCCTACCGTAAGATTTCAATAGCCCAGACTTTTATTTGTTTCAATGACTAAACTTTCGAACAAAACTCTTGCTCAGCAAAGATGGGAAATACTATAACATTTATTATTGAAACCAGTATGAATATTCCTACCGTACGTAGGCCTATACACATTACCAGGCTATCGAATAACGCTCGATTTGGTCTAGAGAAGAGTAACTGAGCGGCCCCCCCTGAAGTGGTACAGCCCAGGTGGACCTTGAACTGGTCAGAAAGACATAACAGCTAATGAGAACATTGAACTCTCGTGCAGGCTCGAACAGAGGGACAGACAAACACACACACACTTTTAAGGAGTTTTTCACCCGCTCTGTATCCTTGCTTGCCCTAACAAGTTCATGGAGCGTGCTTGTTGTTTTGTTTCCGGTGTAGCTAGATCCAGTATGGTGTTGTAGTTTTTCTAACGTGACTAGTTGTTGCTAAACAGCAGGTGAAAAAACGTTTGACAAGCCAAAAAAGCGTTAATCGTGGACATAGTCCACCTTTCATGGGTACCTTTCTCAGCAGGGTGTGGGTGCTTTTCAGCAGGGTGTGGGTACCTTTCTCAGCAGGGTGTTGGGCAGCTTGCGGATCTTCTCCACGTGCTCGGCGCTTATGTCCAGCTCGCGGCAGCAGACCCGGAGCAGCGAGCGGAAGGTCAGCTCCTGGCGGTCCAGCTCCACCTCGATAAAGTCGTTGTCCCGTGTGTTGGGGTTCTGGATGCGGACCTTCAGCACCAGCTCTGGGGGGTGGAGAGAGAGAGGGGGGCGGGGGCGAGAGAGGGGGGGCCGGGGGGGGGTAGAGAGAGAGAGGGGGGTTAGTAGGGTGAAGGCGTCCTACAACAGCCATCCTAACCCCAATGGGTAGAACGCTCTGATGTGTGCACATTGTGTAGCGTGATCAGCTCCCTCGGTTCATACTGTCTGATGTCTACATACACATATACTCTTCATGGGTAAAGATTGGAGGACAGGATAGGTCTGACCACCGATAGGATGACCCTGGAAGCACCCCCCCTCCCCTGGACCATGTGACCCGGGAGGGGAGGGGGGGGGGGGGTCATCCTTCACTACATGTGTCAGCTCTGAATGGCACGGTGGCCAGTGAGCCCTCGGCCCAGCGGCGGTACCTTGGACGTGGACCGGGAAGGTGCTGGTGAAGAAGAAGGGCTGGAAGGCGGGCATAGCTCCGCCTCCAGCCCCGCCCGGACCACAGCTGAGCTGCTGGGGGACGGACGGCTGCCGGGTCATGGCGGGGTGCGCTCCGGGCCCCGGAGTCTGCACCTGGCTGCTGGGACTGGGGGAGGCCCGCGGCGGCGGGCAGCCCGCCCCGTTCTGCGCTGTGTGGGGGGGGTAGTCCGGGGGGGGCTCCACCGACAGGTCCATGGGCAGCACCCCGTTGACCGCAGAGTACGAGTGGGGGTGGTGCATCCCGTTCTGCTCCACCAAGGGGACGAAGGCCCCTGAGGGGTGGCCCGGCTGGCCGAGGGGCGCCGGGGGGGCGGGGGTGGTCAGGGAGGAGGCGGGGACAAAGCAGGCGTTGGGGGCCTCGCCCACGGGGCTCACCACCGGTGGCGGGAGCTGGTGGGAGGGGGAGACGGAGGGGTCCTCCGGCTCGAGGTCCCCGGAGCAGCTCTGCTGCTGGAGCTGAGCCACCAGCTCCTCTACCTTGCTGTCCAGCTTGCTGTACATGAAGGGCGGGTTGGACAGGTAGTTGGGGATGATGGGCAGCTCCGCCTCCTTCACCTCCGGCAGGTCTTCCACTTTCACTGGGATCCACAGAGAAGGATGTTAGATGAAAAGACTAGAGCTAAAACAGAATCATGTTTAACCAGACTCTTTACCTCCCAGCAGCCTCCTGATCTCTGGTTTGGAGGTGAGCTGAGAGGCGAGCTCATCCTTGGCCGTCAGTATCTCCATGTCGGCTCCAGAGTCCAGCAGGTACGACACAATGTGCTTGTGGTTCCGCTTGCATGCCCAGTGAAGGCATGTCCTGTTGGAGGATCCAGAAGATCAGGGGAACTTTTAAAAAACAGGAATTATGAATAAAAGACTCTGTAAGACACTATAATCTAACTGTCGGGTAAAGCAACTCGAATCAGCGTCGCAATGTCAAAGTGGACTTCTGCGTTTTTTGTTTCAGAATTTTGACTGCTTTTGCTTTCTGATGGTGGACGTTCCTTTTCGTAAACCCAAACATACATCAAGTTCTCCTATACAGGTAAGAGACACGTTCTCTGAGAATCTTGGTGACGAGAAATTGGATCACCGAAAGCATTTCAAACCCTTCGATTCCTTTGCTCCCGCAAAGAATTCCTCAAATAGTCCTGGGATTGTCCCCAGATAGTTCTGAGATGGTCCTCATAAAGTTATACTACTGCGTCTACAACTCTAACTAAAAGTCGCCCAAAAATTGTACAGAAATGGTGGGGTCGTTCTGAAACAAATCTATTATGTTACGTATGATATTAGTGCACTCACCAGCCGTTGATCTCGTTCTGAGAGTTGACGTTGACCGCCCCCTCGACCAGGGAGCGCACCTCGTCCAGGTCCCCGATGGCCGCTGCCTCCCGCAGCCGCTCCTGGAGCTCCTGGTCCAGCGACGTGGTGGACATGGTGGACATGGTGGGGTGTGGGGGACTGACTGAAGCTTAGCTATTCAAAACCAATCACTGGACATAGTTCACCCAGAACACGGTGGAGTGAGGTGTTCACCCGGTGGTGTGACGGTTAGCCTTGGGGAGCTCCTCTAGTCCAGGCGGTCCTCCTCCGGGACCGGAGCGTCGGTCCTTCCGCTATAACTTATGGTTTTATTCTGATAATAGAGCGGTCATAAGCGGGACATGTGGCAGCAGTCCCGACACTGAGTAACATTGGATCAGTTAACAATGTTAATCCTTCGGCTCTGGTCCTCACGAAGCCACTTCCTATCGGAGGACATTTCTCGATGTGACACATAGGAACCATCGTTCAGGTTCCCGTCTATCCCTCCTTAGCCTGCGATGTCCCGGGTGCCCGTTATGGGCCGTCACCGCGGAAGACATTTAATATACATATCTAGACACAAAGTCAGGAAACAACTGTTTACTGCACATTCTGAAGTGTCCTCACCTCTAATCCTAACCCAAACAAACCATACAACACGTGTATTTGGCCGTACAGGGACCAAAACAGAGTCGAGACGGGCTTTATGGTCGTCCATTTTTGTAGTCTTTATACGCCTTATTTATGGAGTCCTAACCTCATTAAACAGTAACAAAAAAGGACATGCGGTTTAATTTATATACTGGTGTGATATCAACGGTATTTATTGGGCACAATACAGAAAATAGCTCGTTTTATATATATATATATATATATATATATATATATATATATATATATATATTATATATATATATATATATATATATATATATATATATATATATATATTATATATTATATATATATATATATAATGCTATTATGTTTCATGTTTCAGGGGGCGTATGGTTACACTTCCGTTTGCTACACCGCCTAAACTTCCATTTCTGGTTGACACCGACCCTGTCGGAGGCGGAGCGCTGTTGTGTAGCGCGAGGAGGAGGGCTGCCATTTTGATCTCAACGGTTCAGGAGAGAAGCGCCGAGGGGAGCTCCACATACACACACACACACACACACACACCCAACAGAGAACGCTCTAAGCGGGAAGGAGACAGGATTCCGCGAGAAGGAGGACGGTTTCAGTGGGAAAGAGGACGGTTTCAGTGGGAAGGAGGACGGTTTCAGCGGGAAGATGCTGTCCGCTGCGCAGCTGCTCGACGAGTTGATGGGCCGCGACCGGAACCTGGCGCCCGACGAGAAGCGCTGCAACGTCCGCTGGGACCACGAGACCGTAAGCCCCAGTCCCTCCGCCCCGGACCCCCCCGGTCTGACTTAGCGTAATGTTACACCGTAAACCCCCGGAATACAGCCCCCCAGACCGGGCTGGTGCCAAGCTAATCCCGGGCCGCGGTACAGTGGCGGCCCGGAGCGCTGGTCGTGGCTAGCGGATGTAGCCTAGTGAGCTAGCACAAAGGCTATTAAGTGACAGCTAAGGCTAACGCTAGCGCTCCTAGCAACTGCGGCGCGAGGGCACCGTTTGCCTGTTAATCAGATATGAGGTGGTGTTAAGTCTTTAATAATGAAATGGCGATAAGTCTGTAATAATTGTTCGGCTGAGAGAACCTCTATCTGAGCCAGGTCCAGGCTGAACAGAAACACCGGTCCTGGAGTACAACACGTTAGCACACCGTTCTGTTCATGTAAACACCAATCGTAACGTGTTCATCCGGTGGTATCTAAATACGTTTCATTTCAGCACCAGTTACGTGTTGATGTGATGGTATCTGAATACATTCATGTAAACACCAGTAGTATCGTGTTCATGTGGTGGCATCTAATGAACCCTCATGTAAGCACCATAGTAACGTGTTCATGTCGTGGTATCTAATGATCCTTCATGTAAACACCCGTACTAACGTGTTTGTCTCATGTTATCTGATTACTTTCATGTAAACACCAGTATCAATGTGTTGATGCTGTTTCCTCCCAAGGTGTGTCGGTACTACCTATGTGGCTTCTGTCCAGCGGAGCTCTTTACCAACACACGGTCAGACCTGGGTAAGACCTGAACACATAAACACATTTGGGGTGAAGTGTGGTGAACATATGTGGGGTGAACAGTGGTGGACTGTTCCTCATTGTTTTTCTCTTCTCTTTCAGGACCTTGTGAGAAAATCCACGATGAAAACTTAAGGAAAACGTAAGCCTTGATATGTTTAATATTCACTGTTTAATTTGCTTTTAATAATTCTGACGTTTTTTTCAAAAGCGTCTTGCAGGGATTAAGATACTTTTCATAAGTGTAGTTTGACGTTTTGGATCCTGGAGTTAAATAACCAAGTTTTCCGGCGGACACAACCACTCCATCTCCACGGTCCCCATGTTAAACCTCCTACCCTGTGCGGCTCCAGGTACGAGAAGAGCTCCCGCTTCATGAAGGAGGGGTACGAGCGAGACTTCCTGCGCTACCTGCAGTCCCTGCTGGCGGAGGTGGAGCGGCGGATTCGGAGGGGCCACGCGCGGCTGGCCCTGTCCCAGGCCCAGCAGAACGCAGGGGTGGGTGGTAGCATCAGGGGTCGGAGCTCCTCGCATGAGAAACTTCTAAAATGCCTATGAGAACAAAAGAACACTGTTGATGCTAGACCTTCATCAATGGTTTATGGCGGTGTCCAGCCATCTAAAATAAGGGCTGGCTGAACATCTGCGCAAAATCCCATTCCCTACAGTGAGAAGATATACAAATTTATTTCTAGAACATCATTCCCGCACTTTTTATTTTGTTGCTGTTGATTTAAAGCCACTCCCTATTTAAGATGACTTAAGACAATGAATGTCTCGTACGACCCATACACATATAGATAGATATAATTAGGTCATAGCCCTAGAGATTACACAACCTCATCCTGCCACAACTCCTTGCCAAAAAACATTTCCGCCAGAAGGCGTTCCCTCTGTAGCGTTTGTACCTCCTGGGTCGCTGTAGAGCGGTGCGGCGTGACGGAGGAATCCTGTCATCCTAACACAGCGTTGGTCTCTGTTCAGGGTCCTGGTCCGGCTGGGAAGAACGACGAGAAGTCGACGGTCCTGACGGAGAAAATCGAGGACCTTGTTCTTCAGGTCTGTTGCGCTGCAGTTTACACATCTTCCTCTGTCTCAATGTGTGGTTACCGATTTGTAGAAAACAACCCAGAAGATCCCAATGTCTGGGCTGAGCGAGTGGCTCAGGGCAGTGCGTGGTAGCGACTGGAGGTAGCCCTATTGGCCCTGGCGTGGCTTCAGATGGCCTCACCAGAGGCTGTGGGTTTTTATCTCACTTCAATTGGGCATCTGTTGCGTTGTTGTTACCGTGACGTCTGTTACTTTTCAGGTAATTTTTTTGAGCCTGTATTCAATTCTGGCTGAAATTTGAATCTTTTTAAATTTTTAAAAAATAAAAGGGGCAGCTACAGAGTTGGATAATGTTCTGTCACAGGAATATATATTCTCAGCAGATCTCAGCAGCCTCACTCTACCAGGGTGCCAAGACTTAAAATAGACACGTAGAATGTATCAATGGATTCCTGTTTCCATCCAGTGCAGAGAAAAGGCGTTGAGCCCTGGGCCCGGTAGCCCTGCGGTCACTACTGTATCCCCATGGCTGTAGTCCCTTCCTCACTATGTGTCCGTGTGTCCAGATCGAGGAGCTGGGCTCGGAGGGCCGGGTGGAGGAGGCGCAGGGCATGATGAAGCTGGTGGAGCAGCTGAAGGAGGAGCGAGAGATGATCAGCGCCAACCCCTCGGTGGGTCCGCCCCTTGTGGACCGCATGCTCTGCATTCACCTTCTTGCATTTTATATGTTAGGACCACTTACGACCCCGAATAGAAGAGGCAACATTGTAACAATCAGGGGTTTGTTTTGAGCAGACCATTGAGAGCTTCGCTGCTCAGGAGAAGCAGATGGAGGTGTGCGAGGTGTGCGGTGCTTTCCTCATCGTGGGCGACGCCCAGTCTAGGGTGGATGACCATCTGATGGGAAAGCAGCACATGGGCTACGCTAAGATCAAGACCACCGTGGAAGAGCTCAAGGTAACCTTGACAACTCCACCGATCCCACAGTCGTTATTGCTGGGACCTCCAGACCCCTAAGGTCCAACGTCCTCTCTAGCTAGAGCAAGAGGCCTGACCCCGAACCTTCTCACTGATTCGTGCTAAGAAAAATCAAGTAGCTTTGGAATACAAGCAATGACTAAATAGTTGACATCTCGTCAATGATTATATTTACTGATATATGACTTGATTGATGTGCAGAATGCTCCAACCAATCAGATTACATCGTTGTGATATTGAGTCATGTTTCTGCATATCGTTTATGCGTTTTTTGACCGAAGGAATCAATCAAGTACTGTGTTTTCACCAGTTCCTGAAGCCCAGTTGGGTGTGCTCCTCATGTCGGAGAAGCCCGTCTCGGACGGGCTTTAGCTCCTTGGACCCTTGTAGTACAATGCCACACCCTGTGTCTTTATTCACGTGTGTCTTGAGAGGATGATGACTCTGACGGCAGTCATGAGGGGATGATGATTCTGACGTTAGTAATGAGTGGATGATGATTCTGACGTTGGAGTCGTGAGTGTCATGTGGGGATGATAAGTCTGACGTTATTCCTGTTACGGTTCATGACGCTTCATAGAGTCCTGTTCATAGAGTCCTGTTCCATCTGCAGGAGAAGCTCCGGCGCCGCTCGGAGGAGCCTGCCGGAGACGCCTCACCCGTCAAGAAGGACCGCGAGGCATGGGAGCGGGAGAGGGAGGAGCGGGAGAAGAGGAGGAAGGAGGAGGAGGAGAAGGAAAAGGAAAAGGGAGAAAGAGCGCGAGAGGGAGAAGGAGCGGGAGCGCGAAAAGGAGAAAGAGAAGGAGCGTGAGAGAGACCGTGACCGGGAGCGTGAGAGAGACCGGGAGCGGGAGAGACGAGTGAGGCGCAGCGCCTCCAACAGCCGCCACTCCAGCCGTGCCTCGGACCGCAAGCGCAGCCGATCCCGGGAGAGGAGACGGTCCCGCAGCAGGGACCGCGATCGCAGACGGAGCAGGTGCTGCTCCGCCCCACAAACTCTGCTCTGACACACACATACACCACAGACACACCATATCAGAAGGAACCACTCGTTGGCTCTTGGTTTGACTTGGTCATCATGGGGGCATTGGTGGCACAAATGCAACCTCAGACACTTTCAGGGACCTGGACACAACATCGTTTATACTCAAACAGTTCAGTTCACATTGCCTGATAGCTTTCCGGTGCCCCGCCGGATTTCCGGCGTAACGACGTGTCTGCAAAAGGAAAAGAAAATCAGGTTTGCGTTGTGCTATCTGACACTAACCAAGATTTGGGACCAAAAGCGATGGAACGGAGCGACTCCATACAAAGTCAACGTGTAGATGCCTTTCGTCTGGAACGCAACGTTGACTTTGTATGGCGTCGCGCAGCCCCGCCGCTTTTGGTATGAACGCAGCTTGAGAGGCGCTTTCAATATACTCTCTTTTTTTCATTCTAGCAGTCACTCCACGTGGGAATGTGTTTTGGGATTGGTCAGAATATTAGATTATTCATTCCCGAGGGTCAAAATAGATTTTTAACATTTGGACCGTTAACATTTTTTCCCCATTCAAATATAAAGTTTTTAGGGTTGGACAAGGAGTCCTGCCGGGGAGGGGGGGGTGAATTTCACGATTGCTCATTCGCGTAATCTAGCAATCTCGCACAAAATACATTTTAAAGTGGACCGACCCACCGGGAGACCTCCTGATCTTACCCGATCTCGAGCCTCTGCTGCAGGCAGAGGCAATTAAAATCGCCGGCAGAACGGCCGGGGGTCCAGCACCATCATATATGTAAACTATAACCAGCCCATCACAACTTCCGGCGGTGAATTATATTTCATGAATTATATTTATAATTCATGAATTATATTTCATAATTCACCGTTGCCATCGTAATCATGAGTATAATTGACCCTGTCAAGGAAAACAAAGGATTTTTTGCCTCTAATGACGTCTTTGGTGTCACTCCGCAAGTACCGGAAACTTGATAAACCCCAGCGTCTTCAGTTGCTAAGCGACGTCAACGTCTTTGGCAGACTATTTCTCTGCTGATCAACACTATGAAAGCTGGTAATTTTAAAAAGACACTCCATGTGAAGCTATTCTTTCGTTTTGGCAAGTAGTGTAATAAGCAGGATAATGTATGGAACATCGCCGGTCATTATCGAAAATAAGCCCCATCAGGGCAAAGCAAGACGCCTCCGCTGTGCGTCGGTGTCCTGTTCGCCCGGTCAGGCTTATTTCCCCGATAATGACCGCGTTCTATACATTATCCCTTACACATCCCGCTGCTTCGGGTTTGCTTTTGTAGGCGCGTTGAGGAGGAGCGGGCGATTTCGCTGTCAGTAAGTGTGCATGTATGATAGGCGGGTTTATCCATTAAGTGGTAGTGTACCCACGCACCATTGGCATGTTTGCGCGCTTGTCTCTGTGTGCGTGTGTGACTGAGTGACAGGGAGCAAGAGTGCTATGCGGAGATGAATGAACGGAACGGTATTTATATTTCAAAACCGCTTAAAAAAAAGAAAGATTAAATTTATGGCGCTCGGTGTCGATTCTGTGGCGCTGTGCCACACATTGCTCTATTTATGGGAATCACTGAACTGTAATCGGACAACGCGGTTATGCTATAGACCCTAGAGTATCTGTGGTATAAAGGAGCTAATGTTATGTATTGTACATTTTTAGAATTCGAAATTCGTCCCAGCCTCTATACAACAGATACTCTCGGGTCTATAGTAGGGGTTTGCACGGGTACACGTGTAACCGGTTAGTAAATCATAACCGTTTAGGAAAAATAAACGTAAACCGAAAAACAAAACACTGCTCCATTGTTTCAATGGGAATCGCGACGGTCCATGCTTTCAACATAAAGTTTACATATTTATAATTCAAAATTCGTCCCAGCCTTTATACCACAGATACTCTAGGGTCTATACCATATAACCACGTTTTCTGATTACAGTTTAATGTGACAGTAAGCTGACAACATCCTAATTAACACCGCAACTGCAAATTAACCACACCGAGATAAACATGACAACCGGTCCGGAGATAACCATGGCAAACAATTATTTTTTTTGCGATCATTATGCTCGCACATCCGCCGTGTTGATAAACAAATAATCCCCCTTTATGGCCGGTTCAGACTACACGATTCTCGGACATTCCTCCACGATTTAACATGTCACACTATACGATCACAGAGCCATGAAATCGGGCGTTGTCTCGTCGGAAGACTGGCCACACTACAAGATTCGAGGGTGCGATGCTCTTTACTTTGTATCATTCACGTTTACAAGATATTTAGAAAATCAAAGGTTTAGAACTGACATAAATGTTTTTACATTTTTGTCATAAAGGTTCCAGTAGTTTTTATATCTGCTCAATGCAGCAACTCCTCCCAGTAGTTGCGTTACGAGTGACGAGCGATACAAATATACTGCCGCATTTCAACCAAAGTTGTCTCCATTATGTTGTTCCATTTTCTCTCGTTTTCTTCATTAGCATTCTTCTTCTTGCTATTGATCGCATTCATTTTTTGTAGTAGTTACTGTGTACTCAGCGTAGTGGTCAGTTGGTAAACACTGAGCTCCAGCTGTTCGTAGGGTTCCCTCACGCAACTGGGGGTGGGGTTCCCTAATCATGGCTACGTCATGCGATTCCCCAAAAAATTCTGACATGCCAAACTTTTCGTCGCGGGGCTTTCGAACGTCGCAGAAGAAAACATCGCAGATCGCAAGCATGTCACATTACAAGACCTCGTCTCGTCGCCGACCTGTGCAATTCATGTACGATTCGAAAATTTGTCTGCGACGAAAGAATCGGGGCAAAATCGGGCTGAAATCGTGTTGTCTGAACCGGCCATTAGCGCGACTGCGGTCCACTTTAAAAAGCAAATTAAAAAATCATTAATTAATAAAAAAAAAAACGTTAACCGTGTACAGAGAAAAAAAAGGGGTAGTGTAACCATTTACAATTTTTTTGTAACCGTTCACACCCCTAGTCTATAGCATACTTCCGCGTTGTCTGTTTGCAGTTTAATTAACTTTTCAAAATTTACCAGCTCTCGATTTGAAGACGGAATCACTGCGTTGTTCGTTTCAATTTGATTCGTGATGGTCTATACTTTCAACATAAAGGGTGCATATTTATAGTTTGAAATTCGTCCCAGTCTTTATACCAAAGATACTATAGGGTCTATAGCATCTAACCACGTTTTCTGATTACAGTTTAATGCATTTTTTACAACAGACAATTTGACTGGATCTAGGTAGTTGTTTTTTTGCGTCTAAGATATTAAGTGATTTCTTGCCGATGATCCATGGCTGCCTTTGTGAATGTCGGCACACATTGAATAATCGATTATTCGTGCATACCACCCACTGATTATTCGACCATGAAAACATTGAACATCCCTAGTGCCTATTGAGAAGGATAAAGGATCTTTGGTATGATCACTTGCCGGGTTTACATGGACATTTCTGATCCGAATAGAATTGGAAGAACAACTCAATCGAAATAGAAAAGGATCATATATTCGCCTCAATCGGAATACAATTCTCTGATCGGAATACAATTCTATGCGGAATAGAAGTGTAGTCCACTATCATCAACATGTGTACACTTATTCCGATTAGTTTGGGCTGGGTGCGGCTACTTTTTAACAGAGCAGCTGCAGTAGTTCGCAATTGGTCCACTCCGTCGGTATTTTTATGCACAACGAACTTGACCGCTGTCAAGGAAAGTGTATTTATTGCCTGATTCACGTCTTTCTTATCATTCCGCAAGTAGTCCGGTAATTTATCAACCTGTGTGTCTGGTTGCTAAGCGACGTCAACGTCTTTGGCAGACTATTTCTCTGCTGATCAACACTTCGAATGGTAATTGTAAAAAGATACACCGTGTGAAGAATTGTTTCATTTTGGCAAGAAGCCGTGTAATAAACGCGATAATGTATAGAACGCGCCGGTCATTATCAAAAATAATACCCTTCAGGGCAAAGCAAGACACCTCCACTTCGCGTCAGGGTCTGGCTGCTCTGACGTTCTGTAGGCCTACAACATTATCTCTTACACATATCATATAAATCCAGACCAACATAACGGTTGTGCACGAGAGACATACGAACGTACGCTTACCACTTTTGTAAATGCCATCAATACAATACGTTCGGATTGCATGATGGGAATAGATCTATTCTGATTAGAAATCGAATCGGATCAGAAATGGCCATGTAAATGACTGTCGGCAAGGGCTTCCGATCCTGTCGCGATCTCATTGCCTCTTACTCGCTCAGTGAACTGGCTGCTGCTGCTTTGGCTTAGTGCGAGCTGAGGGGCACACCCACTGACTAGCCTCTGCGGGCAAGGAGTATGACTTGGAGTTGGAGCGGCTCGCGACACAACGTTATTTTAAAAAGAGTATCGATACTAAAAAATTAGCGAATTGTATCGTTTTTTGCGTGAGGGTATCGTAATACCTTTCTAGTATCGATATACCATGCAACACTACAAACAATAAGTATGCTGGTAAGTGACCAGGCCAACTAGGCCCAGGATCCCAAGAGCTCCGGTGCTCTACACAAAGATGCTACTGTAATATAGGCTTATATTGGGTTTGTTCATCTCATGTCTGAATGTTGTCCATTTATTTCCACAAAATTCACAAGAAAAATTTCTCCCATGGGAGCATGCCCCTGGATCCCACTTGACAATTATGTTGATCAGGGCATATTTTTTGGCATAGGGGCCCGCTAACCTCCCAGGGAAAAAGGTTCAGGCTCAGGATTTTTTTCTACTATCACCCCTGAGTTCAGCTCAGTTATATGGTCAATGTCGAAACGTATGATTTAGAGACCAACCCACTGTGTTTGGTCAGGCTCATAAATCATCTTCAAATATAGTCTGGTGTTTCTGTAGCTTTATTCTGTACAGTCTGATGGCAGCGGTTGTCTGGTGTTTCTGTAGAGGAGCTTTATTCTGTACAGTCTAATGGCAGCGGCCCGTGTTTCCTCCTCAGGAGCCGGGACAAGGAACGCCGCCGCAGCAGCCGTGACCGCCCCGAAAAGAAACGGCGCTCCCGTAGCCGTGAGAGGAAGAGATCCCGCAGCCCCGAGCGCAAGTCCCACCGCCACCGCAGCCGTAGCCGAGATAAGGAGAGGGAGAAGGAGAGGGAGAGGGAGAAGGACAGGGACAAGGAGCGCGACAAGGACAAGGAGCGCGACAAGGACAGGGACAAGGGACGGGAGAAGGACAAGGGGCGCTCGTCCAGAGACAAAGGTGTGCTTCACGGTACAGTATTCATGCCTCTGTCCTTTGTAGTGCTGCACACATTCTGTGGATCCGTTGCTGCTGTAGCAGTGGAGGAAGGGCCTTCTTAAAGGGAGGCCATGTGGAGGCCCGGGTCAGGGGGTCCGGGTCTGTTGAGCACGGCGGTGTCTGTCGATGGGCCCCCTCTGACCTTGCTCCTTGTGTGACTCTTTTCCTGTCTCTGCTCCTTGTGTGCAGACCGTAAGGACACTGAGGAGAAGAGGAGCAGCAGTGGCTCGGTGAAAGACAAGCCGTCTGATGGCAACGGCACGGCGGCCCCCCAGGCCTCCTCCGACGCAGAGCCCATGGAGAGCGAGCCCGCGCCCCCCGCCTCCTCCCCCAAGCTAAACGGCCAGCAAGAGCTCCTCCATTCTGAAGGTGACACTCAGTCCAATTAAAACTGATCTGATAGGACCTCAGATCAGACTCAGGTAAGTGCGCCTCTCTCCCTGCCCTCCCTGGCACTCAATCCCCCCTTCCCTCAACCCCCTCTTCCTGTCCTGCCCCATCTCCCCTCTCACCCTTCCCTCAAACCCATCTCATCCTACACTTCTCCCACCCCTTTCCCCCTCACCTCTCCCCCAAATCGTTGATTGTTAATGCCTAATGCCTCTATGGTTTTTGTCTCATGTACTGTATGCCTATATCTATACATATCTCTATCCTGTGCATCATAAGTGTGAGCTGAAGATGAAGGACTAGGCCTGATGAATGGGAAGTAGAAAGGTCACACAAAGCCAGGAGGGAAAGGCCAGTGTAGTCCTGATCAGACAAACCCTGAGGTACCCCATACCACGGGCTCTGTCCAGCACAGAGCCCGTTAGAGCTGTTATCCTACTGGTCTGTCCAGCCATGTTGTTTGTTCTCCTGTATTCACCCTTTTGATTTCCTGCTTTATCTCTCGTATGGTTAGAGTTCATTAAAGTATGACTGGCTTGTGTCTGTCTAGAAGCACACTGGCTGAAAGGGCATCATGTTTTAAGTAAAGAAGCTAAATTTGATTTTGAAATTTGATATAAACTCATATTACCGATTATGACGGTTACTGCTCATCCCATCAACCAGTCATGGATTATAATAATGCTATCAGTGTGTTTTGTTTGGGGGGGGTGATGGTGTTTTGAGCGGACTCTGGGTGTTTGGGGGGGCTGGTGGGGGCGTGTGTTAACGTGACTCACTAACTGAAGGGTAGGGTTTATGGAATGACTTGCAGCTGACTTCCATACCTCACACAGCGATGGTGTTGTGAGCGAGACCCACATGAGAAAAAGGCAAATTAAAAATCATGGATACTCTGACTCTCAAACTGTGCAGGTACTCACCCCAGGTACTCCTTTCTCTACCACATTCATTTCTGAATGCTGTTGCCTGTCAAATAAAACCCAAAAGAAACTCAGTTCAGAGATGTAACCTGAAGGTTGATGTGTCATTTTAAAGGTGTTTTAATGTACTCTCACCACCCCAATGTATTGCTGATATAGTTTGAGTAAGGTCTTTGGAAAATGCATCATTCACTGTTTACTCTTTACATCTTAATTACTCAACGTGCACTGTCTCCAGCCATTTCTGTTTAAGCTGTTTTATGCAACTATCTAGTATCGCATGTAATTAATCGCAGCTGATGAAGCCCAGTAGGGATATTGAAACGGCGGTCCCAGATTAAACCCTAGCGCACTAGGAATGTGTGGTGGAGCTCCTGCTCCCAGTTCATATCGCGCACCTTGTCGTTGTGTTGTGACGCCAACGTTAGGAGAAGGTGTTGACATGAGGAGGCGGTGGACTGGACCTTGTGGAGGGTCCATGCTAACATTTCTGTTTGTGGATTCTTTTCTGACATGGCAGGAGAAGCCGGGACTTCGTAGAGGAGAAAGATCTGGAAGAGCCCCGCCTTCAGTGAATCTGACGCTGCTTAAAAATAAGGTGAACCACAGATTAGTGGCTTATTTAAAACGGAGAACTAGGAACGGAATTGTTTTAAATTGTAAAGTGTGGAGAGGAGAAGGTTCCCGTGTTTTCTTCATCGTTTTCCTGGAGATCTTTTTGTTTGGGAGTGGTTAAATGGTTCATACGCGAAGTGTTTACACACTTAACCAAAATGCAGATTTTGAAAATCCCACTATTGCTTTTTCGGACTTTCTCTACCGTTCTTATCACCGCTAGGAGTGTGTCTTGGCCGGGGGTCTGTCCTCCACCTCTCAAGTTTGTGTTCCTCATCCACCTGATTGAAGCGTATGTACAATGCTAGACTGATGTTAGGTCCTGTCTGTTCCCTTATAAATGAGGGATTCGGGTCACCTTGTAAACAAAAAAGAATGCATTTTGATCAAAACATTTCAAGGACCGAAAGTTTTGTTGATTTTAATGCCCGTTTGTCTTGATGAATAAAAAACGCTAAGGTTTTCTTGCGTTGTGTTCTTTGTGTTTCCTGGTTTCAAACATTGTGACACATGCATTTTGATTAAGATTAGGACCAGAAAGATGTTCAACACACACACGACCAGAACTACGCAAACTTCACTCTTGACAAATTTGAGTGCGGAGCTCCATGGTCACTTAATAAAGTGCATGCCAGACAAGCAATTTAAGTATGTACTGATATTGGATATGTAGAACATTTTTAGGTAAAGAAATTAGCTAATTTCAATGATAAAACCAGTTCTGGATTAAAGTTAACCATTCATAATTTCAATATGCTTGCGTTTGTCAGCAGCAGTGAGATTGAGTGTCCTTCCAGACTGAAGCCATCAAGTTTCTACAATACACCATGTAGTGTAGGAATAGTTGTCATATCTGGAAGAGAATGGCATTAACAAGTGGTGTAGATGTCATAACTGGAAGAGAACAGCATCATTAAGTACAATTAAGGCATTTTGCAGGCGCTTTTATCCAAAGCGACTTACATCGGTTAATAAATACACACATTGACACACCGATAGCAGTCAACCATGCAAGTTGACAGCCAGCTCATG